>AWOL01S0003032.1:10535-38469 GCA_000715115.1 Nicotiana otophora | reverse complement strand
AAAAACAACGGTTAAGTACCAAGTTAAGAAAAGAGTAATTTGAAGAAATCAGAGTACTGTGAAAGAATGCTAGCTAGTAAAAGATGCAAAAGCTATTGGAAAGATAAGCCTGCTGCAACTTGCATGTACGTGCATGCACAAAACAATCATACACACACACACATATATATATATACATATATATATATATGTATATATATACATATATACATATATATATATATATATATATATGGACGCTAGTAGTTGGCTGTGGGATGGCCACGATAAATATTAGACTCTTTCTCAAACACAATATATACCTCGTCGAGTTCAAAAGATGATCTCTATAGAAATAGCAACATGGACTAAATACCCTGTAAAAGTCAGTAAACTTACGCCAAAGAGTCTTGAAATATGATGAAGTCTTAAACTTAGTTATAAGGGAGAAGTTGATAAAATTTGCACCTTCTACACTCTTGTAAGTCCTGTAATTTAGTGTTTTCAGTTCTCTAAGTTTCTTTGAAGTACATCATCTTTAATTCATTGCTTTAAGCAGAATTGTTTTTGAATTTATAAACTCTAGGTTATGGTGGTATGGGCTTAGCCGAAATGAACCAAATCTAAGATAATATATCCACCGGTCAGTATACATAATTTTCTTGCTCGTGAATTTCTTTGTTTTCTCTATTTGTGTACTTGGAATAGAGAACGGTAGCATGATAATATTGTATTCTTTTTTCTCAACTGATCTGTATGCTTTTTCTTTAAGTAATTCTTACCTTAGGGAAACTACTAAAAGCAGCAATAACCCTTTGACTTGGAAGAGAGATGGTGTGACATTCTTGCATATCTTAATCAGGTTTTCTTAGTTTATGTTAATGGTGTGGGGTGCAGCTTGCAAGCATCTCTATTAGTACTCGATACCTGTTATATCTCACCAATCAGCACCGACACTAATCGAGTAACTCTATCCGAAGCTTAAGCACAAGGAGAGTAATCACCTACCAATTTTTAGTTTTTGCTAGGATTTAGACTCTGAATGATTTCTCATTATTGACCGTTAAGCCACGTTCTTAAGTGCCAAATTTTAATTAGCTAAAACATTGAGTGTTGAATGATTTTGGGCTAACTACTAACGTTTTAATGTTTTATTGGGAAAAAGATAAGGTTACGAATTCCAGAAGGGTAAAATATACAAGGGCACATTAAGTGTTTTGGCATCGTGTGCATTCGAACCCAATATGTTTGACGCAAAATATAAATTCTTATGTAAAACCTACAAAAATTTCAACAAATATAAGATCTGAACTCATAATTTTAGAAGTACAATGAGTTTAGTACTAAGAAGGTCGAATCTGTATGGGTCAGAATTTAAGATAAGATGACATCAAAGGAAGAGTCCTCGAGTCGTCATCAGTCGAGGTCGACCAGGAAACATCGAGATTCATGGTCGAGGTGTCAACAATGGTCGAGGTCGAGCATCGTTGACGAAGTTGTAACGACTACCTTTCGAAATAGGATATTAAAGAGAATATTCTAGTGAATATTCTCTACACTTATACTATTAGGGTTTGTTAGGAAAATGTCTCGTATAAATAGAGAAAAGACAATGGTGTAAAGGGGACATTCATTTTTTATAAGAACAGGCTTTTGATAAAAGATTCTCTCTCTCTTACTAAGATACAAACACTAATTTTTCATCAAGATTCTTGCTCATATTATTCTACACTTTCCTATCAGATCCGAGAATAACTTGAACATTTTAGAATTTGTCTGTCACTAATCACTCTCAGGAGAGACAATCATCTAGTTCATCCTTTATTGGGTGAATTACTCATCCTATTTACTTAAATGTCATTTATTATTATTTATTGCTAGTTATCACTACATTATTACTCATACTTTTTGGAATAGTTAATGCATATCGTTGTCAATCCGCCACTAGATCTGCCTAACACTTGTCACGATTACGGAACTCACATTTAGAAATATTATTATTAACTAAGTTTAACCCATTATTATCTAAACTTAACTATTTTAACCAAAAGTTATATTTTTTGGTCAAATAATTTGGCATTGTATGTGGGGATTTCTTAGTTATGCTTTTAGATTCTTCTAGATCTACGACCAATACGGTCCCTAGCGTAAAACAAAAAGAGAAAGAAAAAAACATGATGTCCTTTCTTTGTACGTATGAAATCCTAACATGGCAGGTAATCGATAAGAAAGGACGAGAATAATAAGCGACCTCCCAACTAACCTCATGAACATTATCAACGAAAGCTGCAAAATGGCACATGAACGCGCAACGGCCAATGGCTCCCCTGGGCGAGATGGCCCACCGCCTCCTCACTGCAGCATCACAAAATCTTTTGGTAAGGGAACCTCCACAACTATAGGGGAGGAG
Source organism: Nicotiana otophora (assembly GCA_000715115.1). Taxonomy (NCBI): domain Eukaryota; kingdom Viridiplantae; phylum Streptophyta; class Magnoliopsida; order Solanales; family Solanaceae; genus Nicotiana; species Nicotiana otophora. The sequence goes on along the minus strand of AWOL01S0003032.1, from coordinate 36,080 downwards.
ATGCCCCCAGCTATAAAAAAAAGCTCCTCGAAGCATGGCTAACTGACACGTTAACTAGCGTGCTTAACAAGCCTGCCCGGGACGCGGCTACAGAAAATGCAAGGACTTTCGCTATACAACCGGCGGACGAACAATGCAACTAAATCCCTCATCCTCCAACGACAGGTATTTCTCACAATGTTATTAACAATGCAGGTGATAATGCCCTCACATTCATTTTGAAAAGGATGGAGGAAATGGAGAACGAGAACAAGGTACTCCGAGATCAAATGAAAGAGTAGCAGGAAAGGGTCGATAAAATATCGGGCACCCCCAAGATGTTGCCAAAGAGAGATGCCTGTCGGTTCGTGGAACAGTTATCAATGATGACGCCCGCCCCCATTATCACGACCTTAATTTTTCTTCCTAGGATGTCGTAATGGCACCTAGTCTCTAAGACTAGGTAAGTCTAACAATTATGCAGAATAACTGAATATAAACCTAAAACTCAAACCTCATCATGTGAAATAAATAAAAATTGCGATTCAAAATAGTTACAATTCCAAAACCTCGGTAGAAATAAGTCACAATCTCTAAAGAGAAATGCTAAATATCTCTATACATCAAAGTCTAAAGAGAATAAGGAAGACAACATAATAAGGATAGAGGGGGACTCCGAGGTCTGCCGACGCTGACATATATACCTTGAAATCTCCACACATGGGATAGTTCACCGATATCTGGTCTGGTAGGAAGAATCTGGATCTGCACAAAAGATGTGCAGAAGAGTAGTATGAGTAAACCACAACGGTACCCAGTAAGTGCCAAACCTAACCTCGGTAGGGTAGTGGCAAGGTCAGGTCAGGTCCCTACCGGAAATAATAGAAACAATAAGGCAGAAGATATAATGATATAATGAAATGACAGAGATGTATAACAATAGAATTTCATAGAAGATAACAACCCGAAATCACAAAGGACAATTACAACACGTAACGAAGAACAATATTACAAGTTAAGGAACAACAACATCAACAACAATAATGCAGCAAATAGAGGTAAACAACAGGGGCACTCCCGAGGTACCTCCTCGTAGTCCCAAAAGTAAATATCTCATAACAGCACGGCGGAAAAACCTCATGCAAACAATAATAATCACACGACAGCAACCTCGTGCCATAATAACACTCCGCAAGGCAGAAACCTCGTGCCACAATAACACTCCGCACGACAGAAGCATCGTTCCACAATAACACTCCGCATGATAGAAACCTCGTGCCACAATAACACTCCGCACGACAAAAACCTCGTGCCAAAACCAAACGATAATCTCAACCAAAAATAAAGAAAACAACACATAACAATTGGAACAATGAAATTACAGCAATGAATCGTGTAGTTAAAGAATGAATATGAAATCAAGAAACCAGGTAATTCAACTAAGCATATTTCACAAATTGCAAGTAAGAGATAAGACACGTAGACATGTGATATTAGGCTAAACATGATGACAACACGTGCTAGAGTAACTCAATTAAGGGAATAAAATGGAACTATTTAGAGAAAACCAGATTTTCAACATTTAGCCTAAGTACGTACTCGTCACCTCGCGTACACGGCCTTCACGTATTGTGAATACCATAACAGTACCAAATCCTAAGGGGAATTCCTTCCCCCCTCCCCCACAAGGTTAGACAAGTCACTTACCTCAAATTTCGCTCAATTAATCAATAAGAATGCCTTTCCCTCGACTTTACGACTCCAAACGGCTCAAATCTAGCCAAAAGTAATTATATACTATAAATATAACTATAGGTAACAAATCTAAATAATGAAATTACGACTTTAACAAGGAATTAGAAAATTGCCCCAAAAATTTAACTCGGGCCCAAATCTCAGAATCGGGTAAAAGTCAAAAACTCCGAACACCGGTTCAACCACGAGTCCACCCATACTAAAATTACTCAAATCCGATACTAAAACCTCGATCAAAACCTTAAAATTCGGTCTAAGAGCTTTACACCTTTTTCCCCAATTTCTCAACCCAAATTCTTAATTAAATGAAGACATTAATGATAGATTAGTGGAATATAATAAAAAAGAGTCAAGAATCCTTACCCAATTATTTCCTCTGAAAGTCTCCCAAAATCTCGCCTCAATCCGAGCTCTCTAGGTCCAAAAATGGATAATGAAATCAAACCCTCAAACTTACGCCTTTTTTGCCCAGTTAAACCGCTTCTGCAAGGACTTAGACGCATCTGCGACTCCGCACCTGCGGAATTTACATCATAGGTGTGTCCATCACTTAGGCCCATGAAAACTCACTTCTGCGGCACCCTAAGCGCACCTGCACTTGGGCTTCTGCGAAGGGACAGCCGCATATGCGCTTCATTTTTGCGCACCACTGACTGCACCTGTGGTCCCTGTTGGCCTGACTCACTCACACTTCTACGCCTCAAGGGCCATTTTTGCAGTGCCGCACCTGCAGCCCAAGGTGCACATGTGCGATTGCACCAGATACTACTAAGCTTCAGCAATGCACCAAGTCCAAGATTCAAATCCGAATCACACCCGGGGGCCCCGGGACCCTGTACGAATATACCAATAAGTCCTAAAACATCATACGGACTAAGTCGAGCTTTAAATCGTATCAAACAACGTTAAAACCAAGTATCGCACCCCAATTAATGTTTAATGAACTAAGGAAATTCCAATTTCTACAAACAATGCCGAAACCTATCAAATCACGTCCGATTGACTTCAAATTTTGCAAACAAGTCACATTTGACATTACAGACTTACTCTAGCTTTCGGAATCAGAATTCGACCCCGATATCAAAAAGTCCACTCCCGGTCAAACTTCCCAAAAATCTTCTAATTTTTCAACTTTCACCAACTAAGACCGAAATGACCTACGGGCCTCCAAATCAACATCCGAACATGCTCCTAAGACGGAAATCACTATACAGAGCTATTGGAACTGACAAAACTCCATTCCACAGTCGTCTTCACACAAGTCAAATTACGGTCAACTCCTATGACTTAAACTTCTATTTTTAGGGACTGTGTGTCCCATTTCCACTCTGAATCTCTCCTGAACCTGACACCAAGTACCCGGCATGTCACATAATCACAAAATGAGATAGAAGGAGAAATAAATAAGGGATCAGGTCTAATACACTCTAAATGACCGGCCAGGTTGTTACATCTTCCCCCTCTTAAAACAAACGTTCCCCATCGTACGATTATAGAGACATACCTGAAGTGGTGAAAAGATAAGGATAATGGCTGCTCATATCATGCTCGGCCTCCCAAGTCCCCTCCTCGACTGGGTGACCCCCTCTACAGAACCTTCACTGAAGCGATGTTCTTTGACCTCAACTTTCGAACCTGCCTGTCCAAAATGGCCACTAGCTCCTCAACATAAGATATGTCCTTGTCCAACTGGACTGAGCTGAAGTCTAACACATTAGACGGATCGCCGTGATACTTTCGTAGCATAAAAATATGAAACACTGGATGAACTGCAGAGAGACTAGGTAGTAGTGCAAGTTTGTAAGCTACCTCTCCAACCCTCTCAAGAATCTCAAAAGGCCCGATATATCTAGGGCTCAACTTGCCCTTCTTTCCGAATCTCATAACACCCTTCATGGGCAAAACCCGGATCAAGACCCGCTCCCCAACCATAAATGCAACGTCTCGAACCTTCCAATCCGCATAACTCTTTTTCCTAGATTAGGCTGTAGGAAGTCAATCCTGAATCAATGAAACCTTTTCTAAAGCATCTTGAACCAAGTTTGTACCCAATAGCCTAGCCTCACCCGGCTCGAACCAACCCAATGGAGACTTGCACCGCCTACCATACAAAGCCTCATACGGGGCCATCTGCAACTGATATCTGTTGTTGTACGCAAACTCCGTAAGTGGTAAGAACGGATCCAAAGAACCCCCAAAATCCATCACACACGCATGAAGCATATCTACCAATATCTGAATAGTGCGCTTGGACTGTCTGTCCGTCTGAGGGTGAAATGTTATACTCAACTCCACCCGAGTACCTAACTCATGGTGTACGGATCTCCAGAACCGCGATGTAAATTGCGTACCATAGTCAGTGATGATAGATATCGGCATGCCATGAAGCCTGACAATCTCACGAATATAAACTTGAGCCAGCTGCTCCGAAGAGTAAGTAGTAACCACATGAATGAAATGAGCTGAATTGGTCAATCTATCCACAATCACCCAAATTACATCGAACTTCCTCTGAGTCCGTGGGAGCCCAACAACGAAATCCATAGTGATCCGCTCCTATTTCCACTCCGTAATCTTTAGCTTCTGCAGCAATCCACCTAGCCGATGATGCTTATACTTCACCTGTTGACAATTTAGGCACCGAGCTACATATTCTACTATGTCCTTCTTCATTCTCCTCCACTAATAATACTACCTCAGGTCTTGATACATCTTTGCGGCACCTGGGTGAATGGAGTACCGTGAACTGTGAGCCTCCTGGAGAATCAACTCACACGAACCATCTACATTGGGAGCACATAACCTTCCATGCATCCGTAATACACTGTTATCTCTAATAGTGACTTCCTTGGCATCACCGTGTTGAATCGTATCCTTAAGGACAAGCATATGGGGGTCATCATACCGACGCTCTTTGATACGATCTTAAAGAGAAGACAAAAAACCACATAAGCCAAAACTTAACTCGGCTCGGAAATATCCAATCTAACAAACTGGTTGGCGAAGGCCTGAACATCCAACACTAAAGGCCTCTCTGCTACCACTAGATATGCTAAGCTTCACAAACTCTCTGTCTTGAGGCTCAAGACATCGTCCACCATATTGACCTTTCCGGGATGATATAGAATGATGATATCATAGTCCTTAAGCAACTCCAACCACGTTTGCTGCAGCAAGTTAAGATCCTTCTGTTTAAACGAATGTTGTAGACTCTGGAGATCGGTGTAGACCTCACAAGGGACACCATACAAATAGTGCCTCCAGATCTTTAAGGCATAAACAATAGCTGCTAACTCGAGGTCGTGGACAAGATAGTTCTTCTCATGCACCTTCAGCTATCTAGATGCGTAGGTAATCACCCTACTGTCCTGTGTTAATACTGCACCAAGACCAATGCGCGACGCATCATAATACACTGTATAGGACCCCAAACTAGTATGCAATACTAACACTTAGGTTGTCGTCAAAGCAGTCTTGAGCTTTTGAAAGCTCTCCTCACATTCCTCAGTCCACTTGAATGGAGCACCCTTCTGGGTCAATCTGGTCATAGATGCTGCAGTAAACGAGAAACCCTGTCCAAATCGGCAGTAATACCCTGCCAGGCCAAGAAACATCCGGATCTTCGTAGCTGAGGATGGTCTGAGCCAACTCTACGCTGCTTCAATCTTCTTTGGATCTACATTGATTCCTTCACTCGATACTACATAACCCAAAATGCCACTGAATCTAGCCAGAATTCACACTTCAAAATTTTTGGATATAACTTCTTTTCTCTTAAGGTCTGAAGCACAAACCTCAGGTTTTATACACCAGAATGTTGTCAATAAACATAATGACAAACGAGTCAAGATAGGGCTGAAATACACTATTCATCAAGTGCATGAATGTTGTTGGGGCATTGGTCAGCCCAAAAGACATCACAAGGAACTCGTAATGACCATACCAAGTCCTGAAAGCAGTCTTCGGGATATCTAGCTCCCGAATCTTCAACTGATGATAACATGAATGCAATTCGATCTTAGAGAACACTCTGGCACCCTGAAGCTGATCAAATAGGTCATCAATATGTGGAAATAGATACATGTTCTTCACTGTAACCTTGTTCAACTTGCGATAATCAATACATATCCGCATAGAAAAACCCTTATTCTTAACAAACAAGACAGGAGCACCCCAAGGCGATACACTGGGCCGAATGAATCCCTTATCAAGCAACTCTTGCAACTGTTCCTTTAACTCTTTCAACTCTGTTGGAGCCATATGATAGGGTGGAATAAAAATGGGTTGAGTGCCCGGTATCAAATCAATACCAAAGTCGATATCTCTATCGGGCGGCATGCCTGGAAGATCTACCGAAAATGCGTCTGGATAATCCCTCAATACCGAAACTAACTCTACGATAGAAGTATCAACAATAAAATCCCTCACATATGCCAGATACGCATCACATACCTTCTCAACCATCCGCTGAGCCTTTAGAAATGAGACAACCCTGCTAGGAACATAATCTAAGGTACCTCTCCACTCTAGTAGTGGTAGACCTGGCATAGACAACGTCACCATCTTGGTGTGACAATCAAGGATAATGTGATAGAGCGACAACCAGTCCATGCCCAAAATAACATCGAAATCCACCATACTAAGCAACAATAAATTGGCTCTGGTCTCAAAACCACTAAGAACAACCAAACCTGACCGATACACATGGTCAACAACAAAAGAATCTCCCATGAGTGTAGACACATAGACAAGGGAACTCAAAGAATCATGAGATACACCCAAATACAGAGAACAATAAGATGACACATAGGAATATGTGGAGCCTGGATCAAATAAGATTGATGCATCTCTATGAAGGACCGGAACAATACCTGTGATAACAGAGTCGGATGTAAGTGCCTTAGTCCTAGCAGGGCGACCTTTACCTGTACGACCTCCACCTCGAGCTGGATGTGAAGGTGGAGTGGTAGTTGGTGCTGTAACTATAGACTAAGGACCCAGTGGAGCACGCGGTGCCTGAGTGGTCTGTGGAGGTGCACCCCTCATAAGTTTAGGGAAATCTCTCACCATATGACGAGTATCACCGCACTCAAAACAAGCTCTCATAGGGCGTGGCTGTTGTGACTGAATCGGGCCTGATCGGCTGGATTGACCGCTGAAAGCACCCTATGCAGGAGGTACACTAGACAATGGCGGTGCATAATAGGGAGCCTGGGGCCTAGGAGTGGTCGGAGTACCACTGGCTGCTAGAAGTGCTGAATGAACATGGCGACTTCCATAGCCCCTACCCTGACGAGCTACAGTTAGGGCACGAGTACCACTATATGTGCCAAACTCTCGAGACCTCTTGGCCTTCCTCTCCTCCCTCTCTCCCGAGTCAGCATACCCTCCAATCTCTTGGCGATTCCCACCACCTACTGGTATGTGATGTCCATCTCCAACTCTCGGGCCATGCTAAATTTGATATTAGGGTTGAGCCCCATAATAAATCGACGAACCCACTCCCGAATAGTAGCAACCAAGGCTGGTACATGCCTGGCCAAATCACTACACCGGACTGCATACTCTAACACGGTCATAGAACCCTAGTGCAACTACTCAAAATTTGTGCGCCATGTATCTCAAAGACTCTGGGGGACATACACCCTCAAGAACATGTCTGAGAACTGAGTCCAAGTGAGTGAAGCTACCTCGGCCGGACTGCCCAACTCGTATGCTCGCCACCACTGATAGGTCGCTCATTTAGGCTGGAACATAGTGAAAGAAACCCCATTAGGCTCCGCAACACCCATAGTATGTAGGATACGGTGGCACTCTTCAAGGAAACCTTGGGTATCCTCTAATGCCAAGCCATTAAAAGTATAAGGGTAGTACTTCTTGTACCTCTCGAGCCTGAGTTGTTCCTCCATAGAAACTGCTGCCCTAACATCGGGCTGAACTGGGCTACCGGCTGCATTGGTATGACCTCTGGAACCTGGTCGACCTGGACCTGCTACTCTGGGGTACAGGCAGGGGGAGTCTATGCTCCTCCCCTGGCCTGAGATGTGGCAGGAGCAAGTGGTATCAACCCTGCTTGAGCCAAAGTCCTGAACATGCTCAAACACTGGGCGAGAGTCTGTTCGAGGGATGGTGCAGTAACAGGCGTCTTAGGTGCCTGCCCTCCAACTGGAACTACTGGTGGCTCCTCTATAGCAGCTCGTGCGGGTGCTCTGGCTGCACCATGTGGACGTCCTCGGCCTCTACCCCGACCCCGTCCTCTCGCGGCTCTAGCATGGGTGCAGGTGTCTCGTCATCTGATCTAGATGTACGTGTCCTCACCATCTATGAGAGAATAGAAAGACAAAAATTTAGAATTCGAACTCAAAACTTTAGCACGACAATGAATCAAAGAATTGAAGCTTTTCCTAACAATTCCATAGCCTCTCAAAAATAAGCATAGTTATCTCTGTACCGATCCGCAAGACTCTACTAAACCTGCTTGTGACTTATAACACCTATGAACCTAGTACTATGATAGCAACTTGTCACGACCCCAATTTTCCTCTGTGGTATGTCGTAACGACACCTAGTCTCTAAGACAAGGTAAGCTTAATAATTATGCGGAATAACGGAATATAAAGCTAAAACTCAAACCTCATCATATGAACTAAATAAAAACTGTGATTCAAAATAGTTACAACTCCAAAAACCTGGTAGAAATAAGTCACAATCTCTAAAGAGAAATGCTAAATATCTCTATACATCAAAGTCTAAATGTAATAAGGAAGACAACATAACAAGGATAAAAGGGGACTCCGAGGTCTGCGGACACTGGCAGATATACCTTGAAGTCTCCACGCACGGGCTAGCTCACTGATATCTGGTTTGGTATGAAGGATCTAGATCTGCACAAAAGATATGCAGAAGAGTAGTATAAGTAAACCACAACGATACCCAGTAAGTGCCAAGCCTAACCTCGGTAGGGTAGTGGCGAGGTCAGGTTAGGGCCATACAGGAAATAATAGGAAAAACAAGGCAGAAGATATAATGATGTAATGAAATGATTAAGATGTGTAACAATAGAAATTCACAGAATATAACAACCCGAAATCAAAGAGGACAATTACAACACGTAAGGAAGCACAATCTTACAAGTTAAGGAACAACAACATCAACAATAATAATGCAGCAAATAGAGATAAACAACAGGGGCACTCGCGAGGTACCACCTCGTAGTCCCAAAAGTGTGTCTCACAACAACACGGCAGAAACCTCGTGCTAACAATGATAACCACATGGCAGAAACCTCGTGCCATAATAACACTCCCCATGGCATAAACCTCATGCCACAATAACACTCCGCATGGAAGAAGCCTCGTGCCACAATAACACTCCGCATGGTAGAAATCTCGTGCCACAATAACACTTTGCACGGCAGAAACCTCGTGCCACAACCAAACAGCCATCTCAACAAAAAATTACGAAAATAACACATAACAATTGGAACAATGAAATTACAGCAAGGAACCCTACAGTTAAAGAATGAATACGAAATCAAGAAAATAGGTAATTCAACTAAGCATGTTGCACAATTGCAAGTAAGGGATAAGATATGTTGACATGTGACATTAGGCTAAATCCTAAGGGGAATTTCTCCCACACAAGGTTAGACAAGTCACTTACCTCAAATCTCACTCAATCAATCAATTTCTCTCAAATTTCCGACTTTGAATGACCCAAATCTAGACAAAAGAAATTACATACTTTAAATATAACTATAAGAAACAAATCTAAATAATGAAATTATGACTTTCACAAGGAATTAGAAAATAGCCCCAAAAGGTCGACCCGATCCCACATCTTAGAATCGGATAAAAGTCACACAATCTGAACACCTGTTCAACCACGAGTCCACCCATATCAAATTTATTCAAATCCGATACCAAAACATCGATCAAAACCTTAAAATTCGGTCTAAGAACTTCACACCTTTTCCCCCCAATTTCTCAACCCAAATTCTTACTTAAATGAAGAAATTAATAATAGATTAGTGGAATATAATAAAAAAATGAGTCAAAAATATTTACCCAATTGTTTCCTCTGAAAATTCCCCAAATTCTCGCCTCAATCCGAGCTCCCTAGGTCCAAAAATGGATAATGAAATCAAACTCTCGAACCTAGGCCTTTTCTGCCCAATTAAACCATTTCTGCGAGGACTGAGATGCATCTGCGGCTCCACACCTGCAGAATTTCCATCACAGGTGTTGCCATCAATTAGGCCCATGAAAACCCGCTCCTGCGGCACCCTTAGCGCACCTGTGCTTCTGCAAAGTGACAACCGCATATGCGCTTCCGCTTCTGTGCGCCACTGACCGCATATGCGGCCCCTCCTGGCCTGACTCACTCACGCTTCTGCGGATCAAGGGCCACTTCTCCGGTGCCGCACCTACGGCCCAAGGTGTGCAGGTGATATTGCACCAGACACTGCTAAGCTTTAGCAATGCACCAAGACCAATTTTGTTCCGGATTCAAATACGAATCACACTCGAGGCCCACGAGACCCGTCTGAATATGCCAAAAAGTCCTAAAACATAATACGAACTTAGTCGTGCCTTTAAATCATATCAAACAACGTTAAAACCATGAATCACACCCCAATTCAAGCTTAATGAACTAAGGAAATTCCAACTTCTACAAATGATGCCGAAACCTATCAAATCATGTTCGATTGATCAAATTTTGCACACAAGTCACATTTGACATTATGGACCTACTCCAGCTTTCGGAATCGGAATCCGACACCGATATCAAAAAGTTCACTCCACGTCAAACTCCCCCAAAATCTTCCAATTTTCCAACTTTCGCCAATTAACGTCGAAATGACCTACGGGACTCCAAATCAACATAGGAACATGCTCCTAAGACCAAAAACACCATACGGAGCTATTGGAACTAAAAAAACTCTATTCTGGAGTCGTATTCACACAAGTCAAACTACAGTCGTCTTCTATGACTTAAACTTATATTTTTAGGGACTATGTGTCCAATTTCCACTCTGAAACTCTTCCAAACCCGACACCAAGTACCCCGGCAAGTCACGTAATCAAATAATGAGATAGAGGGATCAATAATAAGGGATCGGGGCTAATACTCTCTAAATGACCGGACGGGTCGTTACACCCCCTCCCCTTTAAAACAAACATTCGTAACATCCCATGCGGGGGCTAAGAAGGCCGAGGCGAGTGTGAGAGACATATTTGTTGTTAAACAGTCTCCGGAAGAGGGATTGAGGGATTTCCTATCCTGGTTCAACCGAGTAAGGATAACCCTGCCAAACGTGTCGGAAGGGATATCGATTGCAGCCTTTCAGAACGAGTTGAATAGAGATGGTTCGAGGGCGACAAGAAAGTTATTAAGTCGACTGATGAAGTACCCTTCGACCAATTGGGAAGAAATAAACAACTCATATTGTGCCAAGGTCCGAGCAGATGAGGACGACCTCAATGGACCAACTCACCGATTGACCTCGGTACAGGCCGAATCCATAAAAGACCGAAGAAATAATACCAGAAGAGATCTCGTAGCTCCGCTATCTAACAGGGAGCGAAATCAACCGTATGTCAGAAAAGCCGTTATGACCTCCTTCCGCCACGAGGAAGGCCCGCCTAGACCAAGGACAGGAACTTGCCGGAATGAAAGAGGTATGCCCCATTTATTATCCGCTCACAACTTTTGTGTTTCACCTATAGAAATAGTCTACGCCCTCTGCGAGTTCCATCAAGAATGATGGCATAAAACCGAAGATTGCATTGCCCTAAGGCAGGAGGTCGTAAACATATTACGAAAAGGACACCTCAAAGAGTTACTGAGCGACCGAGGAAATACCAACTTTGCCAGAGGACACGAACAACACCAAGGACCGCCGAAGCCTCCTTCACCAGCTCGTACCATCCACATGATCATCAGCAGCAACGACGATGCTTCCATTAATAGCATGAAGTTCACCACTACCCACAAGCTTAAATGACCAACCACCCGTGAACGGTATGACGAACTTGAAGAGAGTATCATCTTCGATAAGTCAGATACTAACGGTTTGGCGTATCCTCACTATGATGCCCTTGTCATTACTTTATGAATTTTAGATACAGATGTGAGACACATTATGGTAGATGATGGAAGCGGCGCGTGCATTATCCATCCTCGAGTGCTTGCATAAATGAAGCTCGAAGATAAGATAGTGTCGTGTTGCATCACACGAACTAGTTTTAACAATGCAGTCGAGCGAACATTTAGCAAAATCACACTCCCCATTCTGGCTGGTGGCGTCACTCTGGAAACCACATTCCACATCATGGACCAAGACACATCATATAATGCCATAGTAGGGCGACCATGGATACACACCACGAGCGCCGTCCCTTCCAGTTTATACCAGGTCATCAAGTTCCTGACTCCATGGGGAATATTCAGTATACGAGGGGAACAACGCACATCCCTGGAATGCTACCGCATCGCCCTAAACAACACAGTCACTCAACAAAAGAAAGAAAAAGAAAAAAGGCATAGCAATCAATAGGGTCGGGGTCTGCATGTGGCGACAGTAAGGATATCATCAGAGACCCCGATATGGTCAAAGCTACAGGTTCAACCATAGAAGACCTCGACCCCGGTCAATTCGACCTCAACGACAACAACATGAAAGCTTATATCTGCTGCAAACTTCAGGAACCAGGTAAATTCTGTCAATTCTTAGCAACTAGTGCATATATTTTTGCTTTTAGCCATGCAGATATGCCAGGTATCCCAAAGGAAATTGCCACGTACAAACTGAACGTCGACCCATTCCACCCCCGGTAAGACAAATTAGACATAAGTTTAACTCTGCAATTAACGACGCGGTACGTGATGGGGTAGAGAAACTATTAGATAATGGATCTATCAGGGAGTCGAAGTACCCCCAATGGGTCGCCAACATGGTCATGGTAAAGAAGAAGAATGGGAAATGGCGGATGTGCGTGGATTTCACAGATTTGAACAAAGCATGCCCCAAGGATTCGTTCCCATTACCTCATATCGACCAACTCATCGATGCAATAGCCGGGCACGAACTACTGATCTTGTTGGATGCCTATTCAGGTTATAATCAAATCCTCATGGAAGAAGAGGATGAGGAAAAAACCACATTCATCACCCATCAAGGGACGTGCTGCTATAGGGTTATGCCTTTCGAGTTAAAGGACGTAGGGGCGACTTATCAAAGGTTGGTGATGAGGATGTTCAAGGACCAACTCAAAAAACTGATGGAAGGCTATATAGGCAACATGTTGGTCAAGTCCGAAAGGAAAGAAGATCACATCGACCATCTGAGAGAGACTTTCAACATACTCAGGCGATACAGAATGAAGCTGAACCTCAAAAAGTGTGCATCTGGCATGGCCTCAGGAAAGTTTTTGGGTTTCCTGGTATCATAGGGAGGGATTGAGGTCAATCCTGACCAAATCAAAGCCATCGAAGGGATACCGAAACACTTGACCACTAAAAAGCAGGTTCAAAGGTTGACTGGCCGGATCGCCATCCTGTCAAGAATCATTTCACGATCATCGAATAAATGTCATATATTCTTTTCCATTCTCAAGAAGGATAACGTCCTCTAATGGACTTTGGAGTGAGTCCAAGCCCTGAAGGAATTAAAAGCATACTTGTCGTCGCCACCACTGCTTTCAAAATGAGAGCCAGGAGAACGTCTCCTCATTTATCTTATTGTATTTGAAGTAGCTGTGAGCGCGGTCCTAGTTCTAGAAAACAAAGGTACGCAATCCCCCAATCTCTTATTATTTGTAAAACATTAATCGATGCTGAGACGAGGTATCCTCACCTCGAAAATCTGGCCCTGGCCTTAGTCGTAGCTTCACGAAAGCTTAGACGATATTTCTAATGCCACCCTATCTTGGTCGTCACGACTTTCCCCCTGAGAAGCATTTCTCAAAAACTCGAGCTATCGGGAAGGCTGGCCAAATGTTCGATAGAGCTGAGTGAGCACGATATCACGTACCAGCCGCGAACAATGATAAAGTTACAAGTGTTTGCTGACTTCATAGCCGACTTTAAGGAAAAGTAATTCCCGAAGTTGAAAGAGAAATCGCTCACACTTCCCCCCAAACACAAGATCTCTGGGTCCTGTGCGCGTCCAATGCGTCAGGGTCCGGACTAGGACTCGTACTAGAAGTCCCAATCGGCGAGGTAAATCTCCAGTCCGTAAGATGCCCGAATATGACTAACAACGAGGCTAAGTATAAGGCCGTAATTGCAGGTTTGAGTCTAGCACTCAAGTACGAGGAAAAATGGTTAAAACTACGTTGTTATTCCCAACTCGTAGTCAACCAAGTCATAGGGAATTTCCAAATCAAGGAAGAAAGATTGCAAAAGTATCAGACCAAAATTTGCAAGCTGCTGCCAGAGTTCGACGAATGTCAACTCGACCAAATTCCACGGGCAAAGAACGCTGAGGCAGATGGCCTCGCTAAACTAGCCACAATCACCTAAAACATTATAATCGGAGACAGAAGCGTAGTCCACATCCTCAACTCGTCGCTAGACCAAGTTGAGGTAAGAACCATAAACTTAACTTGGGATTGGAAAAATCGTATTATTACATATTTGTAGGACGACACTCTCCAGTTGATAAAAAAGAAGCCAAGAAACTGAGAATGTAGGTGGCCAGGTAAAATATCATCCATAACGACTTGTATAAGAGAACTTATGGTGGCCCTCTGGTAAAATACTTGGGCCCAAACCAAATGCGGCGCTTCCTTGAAGAGGTCTACGAGGGCCACTGTAGAGCTCACTCCGATAATCGGGCTCTGGTCAGATGCCTCATACGGGCAGGATATTACTTTCCTACCATGAAAAAAAAGGTCAGAGACTTCGTAAAACAATGTGAGCAATGCCAAAAGTATGCTCCGATAATCCACCAAGCGGGCGAACAACTCCACTCGGTCACCTTACCTTGGCCATTCATCAAATGGGGAATGGACATCGTGGACCTCCTCTCGGCAGGGTGAGGTTACATACGATTCCTTTTGGTTTTAACTGACTATTTATCTAAGTGGATGGAAGCAGGAGCATTCACCCAAATACGTGAATATGAAGTAATCACCTTTATATGAAGGAACATCATATGTCGGTTTGGCCTCCCCAAAGAGATCAGTTGCGACAACAGACCCCAATTCACGGGAAAGAAAGCCACTGAGTTCTTTGAGAAATGGCATATCAAAAGGATACTTGCAACTCCACAGGCAAGAGGAGTCCTCCAACAAGTTGATACTGAACATCATGAAGAAAAAGCTTGAAGACGCAAAGGGACTGTGGCCGAAAATATTACAGGAAGTATTGTGGGCTTATCAAACAACTCCGAAAATAAGCACAGGAGAGACACCCTACTATTTGGTCTATGGGACCGAGGCAGTAATACCAGTCGAGGTCGGTGAGCCTAGTCTGAGGTATTCCCATGAGAGCGGTACATGCAACGATGATGGCCGAAGGCAGGAACTCGACGAAGTCGACGGACGGAGGGATATGGCCTACATAAGGATGATTACCCCAAAACAACAAGCACAACACTATTATAATAAGAAGGCAAAGATCAGGCCGCTCAAAGTCGGGGACTACGTGCTTAAAACTAGAACACATGTGAGAAAAGACCTACGAGAAGGCAAACTAGGAACAAATTGGGACGACCCATACAGAATCACGGCAAAAGTGAACAAAGGGTCATTCCAACTAGAAAAAATGGGAGTAAAGCTACTACCAAACAAATGGAATATTATCCACCTCAAGTACTTCAAATTTTAAGAGATAAAGCGTCCTCCAAGTCGTACTCTTTTTTCCCTCACTTGAGTTTTGTCCCGATTGGGTTTTCTCAAGGAGGTTTTTAACGAGGCAATGAAGGGAACACATCTAGTCGAAGTACGCAAAGACAGAACCGGGGCGACTAGTTCATTGCTCGACCTCTCAAGCACTCTTTTGGTCAACCAATGAAGGGACTAGATAGATTGGGACTAGAACGCCAGCCAACGCCCGAAAAATTGTAAATTTCTCCAAGTGTATGACCAAAGCAACAATGCTTGAAGTTTATTGTTATTTATCCAAGTTTACCACCAAAGAAATAATGCTTAAAGTGTTTTGTTTCGACAAACTTCGCACTTATCGGCACATCTTTCTAAATTCAGGTTACGTTCGACATCGCTCGCACAAACACCTACCAGACCTCGACCATAATTAATTTAGGTTATATTCGAACTCTCTTGAACTAACACCTACCGTCCCTCGGCCAAAATTGAATTCAGGTTACGTTCGACCTCGCTTGAACAAACACCTACCGGACCTCGACCAAAATTGAATTCAGGTTACGTTCGAACTTGCTCGAACAAACACCTATCGACCCTCGGCCATATTTAAGTTAGGTTATATTCGACCTCGATCAAACTAACACCTACCGGCCCTCGACTGAAATTGAATTCCAGTTACGTTTGACCTCGCTCGAAGTTACACCTACCGGCCCTCGACCAAAGTTAATTCAGGTTATGTTCGACCTCATCGAACAAACACCTACCGGTCCTCGACCAAAATTGAATTCAGGTCACGTTCGACCTTATATGAGCTAACGCCTACCGGCCCTCAGCCATAATTAATTTAGTTTATGTTCGACCTCGCTCGAACTAACACCTACCAGCCCTCGGCCGCAACTAAATTCAAGTATGATCGACCTCGCTCGAACAAAGAAACACAAGCAAAAAACATGAAAGTATAGAAAAAACTAACCAAAGAAAAGGGAACAAATGCAGAAAATAATATGAGCATTCCATATTCATACTTAAACATTTTTTACAAAAGCTCGCAAAGACGCCTACACAAAATACACAAACATACAACAAAATGAAGAAAGAAAAAGACAAACTACTGGTCGCCGCCATCGGGCCCTTCACTACCACCGCCCTGGCCACTTGGGCCCTCTCAATCTCCCCCTTCATCATCACCATCGCCGTCATGGTACGCAGTATCATACCAGGCGTTATTTTCAAGTCGGTCCACGTCCTCGTCCCCCTCATCATCACCAGCCTCAGGCGTGGCAGGATCATATCCACAGGCGACTCGAGCCTCGCGGGCCTTAATGCGAACATCATGAAGGGCGACCGCAGAAATAAACCACACTTTGTACAAATCACGGAACACATCTAACTGAGCTTCAACATGAATCCATTCCTCGTATAGGTCTCGATGAATGTTTGGAAAATTTGAAGTGTGAGAGGATGACGGTTGCGCGAGCAATTGAGCCTTCTCAGCCTCTAAGGCGGCCACCTGGTCCTGAAGGAGGGAGTTGTCTTTTTCCAGCTCTCTGATCCTCTCCTCTAATCTATCTTCTTTTGCCTTCGCCGTAGATTGGTCAATCTCTCGCTCAGCTAAGAGAGTCCTATTTTCCAACTCTAACATCTCCGACTTTCTCCGAGCCTCCAAACGAGAAGACTCTGCTTTCTCCAGCTTGTTCTATTTCTTGGTAAGCTCGCCATGAAAAACCTCCATATGTAGGCGGTACTCTTCCAATTGCCTGTGCAACTCGACCACTTGCATCTGGAGGTCACCAAATTGGGCCTCCACGGCTCTGCTGATCTCGCACTCTTCCTCCTTACTTCTCAACGTCCCCTCAAGGACACTGTACTTCTCGATGACCATCACCAGCACATCATCCTTCTCTTTCAGCTTATCACGAAGGGTATGCAAGTTGCCACCCTCGCCAAACCGTTTATGAAACTCTTTGTACTTGCCTCGTTACTCAAAGTATTTGTGTTGCTACTTCGCGAATATCGCCTTACGCTTATCCTCCCTTTCGGCACTTTCAATCTCCAAGTTCATGGTCTACAGTCATAAAAAGAAAGAACAAAAATGAAATACGAAAATGAGAATGCCTCCGCTGATAAAGGCAAAGCACTAAAAACAAACCCTAAATTTTGAACATAATAGACAGAAAAATGAAGCACTGAAATACTTACCCTGAGAGCAAGGCTGGCTATGCTCCTCGATAAAGCGACATCGTCCAGACCTTTTAGGGTTTCACCCTCCATGTCAGAGCAAAGGGCGTCGAGGGCAGGGACCACGCTCTTTGTATTCTTTAATAGATCACGATCCATGGGAATCGCAATGGTCCGCGTAGATCCTTCCAGCCTCACCTCGAGCTAGGTAAATCCTTCCTCCATCATCCTCAGCTCTGTGACATCGATGTCTGAACTCGTCTCATAGTTGTCTTCATCAATGCCTTTGCCTTTCTTATCGGCCGGTGAAAAATCATCATCAGTCGGCTGCAAGGTCGACGACCCTTCTTTCCTCGAAGTATCAGTCCTAGCGGTCGTCCTTTCGGTTTCCATCATCGTAGAAGGATGAGATATACCCTCGGCAGCTCCACCGACCTCAAAAACTAAGGCGTCGTCCCGACATCATCCTCTATGATGATAGTCGCCATCTTATGAAGCATGCCGTCATCCATCACCGAATCAATGGCTCGGGCAACCCCGTCGCCCACGTCCACCGATCTTCTCTTACTGGGCATCAAGTCCCCGTCATATGGATATGATTCCTCCTCTTCGTCTATGACACAATACAAGGAAGAAACTGAGGCTTCCGCTGTCGAAGTCCACAAATAAAAAGGACTTGATGCGGGAGTAGCAGTAAGTCGAACTGGGGAGTGACCAGAATCAGCCGCGGTCGGAGAAAGGGCAGGAGCCGAAGAGGCGACAGCTTTCCTCTTATGAAATGCGGGCACAAGAGCTCTCGACCTCCTCAAGGACCCTCTAGCTAGAATCAAGGGAGGCGCAAAAGGATAAAAGAGTTAGCCAAAACAACTGCATAAGAGAAATAACTGACGAAACAAAAATGAAAGTAACTTACCAGTCGAAGGGGGAGCCGACCCAAACCTCTTTAAGAAGCCCGGACACTCGTGAATTCCCGCAATGTGAGGGAGGAGATGGACAACCCAACCAAAAATGTCCTCGGAAATGGGGAGGTAAGGTCTTGGCTGCATAAGAAAAGGACGAGGGGTCAGAATCCACAACTAAGCAAAGTAAACCAAGTACCTACGTGTAAGGGAGTGAGCCGCTTATGAGTGCAATTCCAGGCTTCGGGGAAGTCGTCAACGTTGGCTACCACGTCTTCAGCTCTAACGGAGAAGAAGTTGAGCCAGAACTGGCGGTTAGCCTTATCGTCCATCTTCACCACCAGGAATTTGCTCCCTTGGTGGCAGAGATTCAGCATCGTCCCACTGTAAAAGCTGGGGCGAACAGGTGCATCAGATGTCGAAGTATGATCTCGACCTCGACCAACTCAACGAACTTGGGGAACATCCTGGTGAGCTTGTAAACATACGACGCGAGTTGAGTCGGGAAAATGCTGTAGAAATGATAGAATTCCTCCGCCAGAGGGAGGAGAGGAAAAGTATAGCCGACATGAATGGGGTAGGCGTAGAATGTGCAATACCTAGGACGATGATGCTGCACCGCATCCCACCCGACGAGAATCAATTTGACGTGGTCAGGAAGGTCGTATTTCACTTTAGGCTCTAACAAATTGGCCTCCGGCATCGCCGATTTAAAGGTTCCAGGCTCGGCTTCAGGCCACTTCGAGAAATTAGACCTAATGTCGGGGTTGCGTGGAACTATCTTTTCCACAATCGGGAAGCTTCCATTCTCTGTAGCAGTAGGAACGCTCTCCGCATGAGGAGGATAGAGATCGCCAGTGGGACCGGGTCACTTCCCTTGTTGGTCCCAGAAGGTGCGTTAGAGATATTTTCATCAAGGGGGAGGAAAGTATCAAACAACATAGAACCAAAAACGATAGAGATCATTAGAACAGGAAGAAAAAGTGCACAACAATGGAGGAGGAGGAAGAAGAAGGTACATCGTGTTTTATGCAAGAATTTCGTAAAGGCTGAAACTATACCCATACACCCCTATTTATAGAAATTCAAGCGTCGAAACCAAGGAATTAACTCATCATTATCTGGCACTATAACTGAAGCGACACATTCAATCAAAAGACGCACACAAAACGAAGCAACGCATCGGAAAAATGCGTCATAATGACGCATGACATCACCCTGATTCGTGGAACTCACAACTCCAGAGTTTGCGGTTCACAAAGGGCCACACTGCTATCTCACCCCAATCATCACGACTCGGTCAGCTCGTCCAATCGTTTCAACTGCGCTAAACAGAATCCGCTCATCAAGCCCACCTGAGGCCGGCCTCAATAAGCAAAGGGACTAACTGTATGGGTCAAAATATGCCCTAAAATATTTAAGATAAGATGACATCAAAGGAAGAGTCCTCGAGTCATCATCAGTCGAGGTCGACCAGGAAACAACGAGATTCATGGTCGAGATGTCAACAATGGTTGATGTCAAGCACCGTTGACGAAGCGGTAACAACTAGCTTTCGAAATAGGATATTAAAGAGAATATTCTAATGGATATTCTCTGCACTTGTAATATTAGGGTTTGTTAGGAAAATATCTCATATAAATAGAGAAAAGACAATGGTGTAAAGGGGACATTCATTTTTTATAAGAATAGACCTTTGATAAAAGATTCTCTGTCTCTTACTAAGATACAAAACTACTTTTTCATCAAGATTCTTGATCATATTATTCCATATTTTCTCATCAGATCCTAGAATAACTTGAACACTCTAGGATTTGTCTGTCACTCATCACTGCCAGGAGAGATAACCATCTAGTTCATCATTTATTGGGTGAATCGCTGCTCCTATTTACTTAACCACCACTAGATTTGCCTAACACTTGTCACGATTACGGAACTCACATCTAGAAATATTATTATTAACTAAGTTTAATCCATTATTATCTAAACTCAATTATTTTAATCAAAAATTATATTTTTTTGTCAAACGGAATCCATCAAATTAAAATCATCAATTCGCCTATGAATTTATGTACCAAAATTAATGTAAAATGCTTTTATAACTCCATTTCGGACTTAGAGAATATTGCTCTAAATATATCTTGTTCATTGGTTGACCAGTAGTGATATCATTGGTTTGAGCTTGTCCTGTAGTCAGTGCTGAATTTTAAGGAATCATTTTATATTGATACTCCTCCAACATAATGCCAAAAGATGGTGGGATTGTGGGGTGCCCTATAACTTTTAAAGAATTGATGAAAGTAATTGGTTTTTTATTCATTAAAATGTTCATGAAAAGAATAAAATTGGATTGACTAGTTGACTCCAAAAAAAAAGAGATTTCTTTTCCGATTTGATTATTCTATATCTGAAATTCATCGGTCCAATTAATTTACTTTTGCATCAATTAGGTTTACTAAAGAGGCAAAATACTCCCTAATAAAAGATTCTCCATTCACGAAGCAGGAACATCGAAACTTCTAAATAAAGGTAGAAGCATTTCAACCATATAACACCACATCCTTAGGTGCGATAAAGCAGTTGCTTAAATCAAATCGATAGAAGTTGAAACAACAAACAAAGATTTGCAGAACTAGAATTAGCTCAAATTAATGGACTTCTTCTTTGTTAACTAAAGGATCATTTGATTCACGGACTAATTATGCAAGAATATTTTTTATGCAGTGAACAATATAATGAAAGAATTATTATATAGGAACTAATTATTTGAATTCCTTTATTTAGTTAATCTTTTCTATGCATAACTAACACACATATTCTTATTCCATATTTTATCCCTCATGAAATAATATACATATTTCAGCATACTTTATGTGGAATATTTCAGGAGCGGATCTAGAGTTTAACATATAGGTTCATGGGAACTCTGTAGATTTTGCTCATATTTTGTTTATATATTAAGAAATCTACTAAATATCTATAAATATGTAATTGTGAACCTAGTTATTATTGTAAATTTACTCGAAAACGAAAAGACCCTAAAGTATATATGCTTTCAAAGGACCATGGACTGGTTGGTACGGATATTCCAGCAACGACAAAGATTTAGTGAGTGCTCTTTCTTTAGGAATTATCTGCTATTCATGAATTTTCTCAATTTGTTATTATCTTCAAAAGTCAAATCCAATTTTTTATTCTATTGGAGAATATACAGTTTTCATATATTTCTTGTACGACACAAGCAATCTATATAGGAAAAGAAAAAAAAAGGTATAGTAGTTGGTTAAGAATATATGCTTTTCGTAAGCGCTACAACTCAATGTATTATTTTAAGATTTGACTTATATATATTAATTGCGTAAATTTTTTACACTGTTAGATATCGTCTAATAGGGTGTATAAGAATAATATTGAATAAAGTGTATGGTAATGCTGAGATTAGTAACAACGAGATTAATTATGATGGAATTAGTTATACTGAGATTATTTTTTACCAACTGTTTAATTTGGTGTATTAAAGGTTCTGAAAGGGTAATTCTATCTTTATACATATTTATCCATGATTAAAAATCATGGTATTGCTAATGCATGGTTTGCTATGTATAAGAATAGTACTGAATATGGTGTATAGCTAATACAAGTATTAGTTATATATAGGTAGAAAAATACTACCAAAAAAGAGATTAATAATACCAAAATTAATCCATGTATTATTTTGTGATATATATATATCCTATCAAACGACCCCTTAGTGTATTTTAAATAGTTTAGTAGGTACCTTATTCTTCATACTGCTAATCTTACTTATCAGAAAAATTACTTACGCTTATCTTTTAAGTGACCTAATAATATTAAAAAAATATACGGTTAGTGTATAAAATTAAACTTCTTAAACAACAAACAAAATTTCAGCTGTCATAGACAAGAAAACGACATTGATTCTATTGTGAACCTAGTTCTAATAATCTAAGAATATAGAGATTTGAAAATATCATAATCATGGACCATGTGAAGTAGCATTCTTCACAAGAGACACACAAAGTTCTCATTCGAAACTTTAACCTTAATATTGAATCCAACCCACAAATATATTGTTCTCATACTTTACAATGGATTCCCCATTACAACTTTGCATATTTATTTAGGAATCCAGCAGTCAATGTTGCAATCATGTGACTATACTATGAACCACTTGTATTTTGCAATCATGTGATGGTCCAAAATCTCGTCACAAATAATATTCACTAAAACCTTTAGCGATACCGGATACTATAGCAAATACTCAAATGCTGGTAAAGGTTTTTGCAATAACTTTTTTTTGGCCGTTAAGACCATTTTTTGTTGTAATGTGTGAGTATTATTCTTTTTTTTTTTCATGTATTCCTCTTGATTTTTTTAAATCTTTTTTTTTGTATTTTACTAAATCCCTGATTAGGCATACATAATATTTCAGCATTTGCAAGTACTGAGAAAACTTCTTGGAGAGAGAGCAAAGCTTTAGTAATTGATGGAACATGTAGAGTACTATTTTATGTGAACATTTTGTGAGAAGAAGGGAGAAGAATTGTACCAATTATGTGTCATATGGTTAAAACTGCTAAAAAAAATAAGAATTCGCTAGGAAATTCATCGCTAATTTTATCGCTAAATAATTCGTAACTAATAGATTTTCTTATAGTTCGACACTAATTCACTGTGAAATCAACGAATTTCACTATTTAGCGGCAAATTTGTCTGTCACTAATTCTTGTTTTTTTTTTAATTTAATCCCACCCTTTAGAGATTGGGTGTGCTTTCATTCCATCGCAAAAGATAACAAAAGGAGGGGGCTAGGCCTGACCTCTGTTACATCAAAGATTGAATGGGTTCAACCTTTTAAAAAATTGGACTAAGAAGTTCTTTAGCCTTCCGGTCCATATCAATGAACAATTAACTAACATAGAAATTTGCCTTATCATATCTAATTTTTAAGCTGGGCAATTGCCACTTATCTAGATGAAAGGGGTCCTTTGCCTCTCTAGAAATATTCTGAAAGACAAAAGTTATAGAAGATTCTCCCTTAGCAGATGCATTTTTGGCCAATCGATCAATTACTTGATTAGCTTCTCTGTAGCAATGATTAGTCTCTTAGCATTTGCTTGGCCTAAATTCAGTATCGTTTCCTCAATTATGTCCTTCAGTTTGGCATTGCTCGCGTTGTGATTAGTGAGCATATTCTTGATTATTAGCTTCATCTTCTCAATCGTATATAGAACATACAAAAGGCCCCTTAACTATTGAGAATCTTTAAATACTGCTTTTTAGGCTCAATTATGGTACTTGAAGTTGGATAGGTTAAATACTGCTTTTGCAGTTTGTTACAATAATTTTTGGTTTTTATACTGAATAACTGTTATATACCTATAATAACATTTGATGTTTAAATATATTTTGAGTGTTATAAACAAAATTATCCAAAAATCAATTTTTTTAAATGTTTCATATAAAAGAAAAGAAAATTATTCAAATCTAAATACTCAAAATATAAGTAAATTTTTACTAATTAAATATTAAAAAAACTAACGCATTCTTAATAAATTCGTAACCAAATGTCCAAATGTATAAAGATTTAAACTCTAAAGCATACATTTTAAAGCTATTAGAAGATTAAATTATTTCAAGATTGATGAAAGAAATCCGTAATTGTAGCTTATTTCATAGATTCTAGTCTCTTACTAGCGATATAACGCTTGAATTAGCTTAGATTTGTGTCCAAACTTTTAGCAAAAGGATACCTAATAGTTTTTCCTTGAAGGTAATCTAAGAGGTTAAGAGTTGAATCTTCTATCTCGGTCCAAGTAGTAGTTTGTTGAGGTCAAAATGTTTAAACTTATTATTGGTGATCTTATTAGAGATTCTACATGAAAGTTATAGAAGGGTAGTTTTACAAAGAGCATAATGCTATAAAGATGGATGTTGATTTTATAGATACAACGTTGCTATAGAGAGGTAAAATATAACATCAAAAATCGATTTCGAGAAAAACTTAGCTTTTTCATAGTAAATAAATATTATATGAGAATGTTATTAAAGATAGGTTAGATTATATTTCAATACCTAACAACAACAATGAAGTTATTTAATGAAGGGGAGCAGGAGACAATGAAGGAAGCAATGAGCAAGGCTTACTAATAGGTAACATCAAGCCTTATATTGAAACTAATACAATTATATATCATATGCTAACCAATAGTAGATATTAATTACATATCAAACAAAGTGCAGATAATTCTGCAAAACTTTTAGCAAGATTTCACGACTTAATTAATTACAATAAAGCTTTATTTACTATATATATATATATATATATATATATATAAGTAATTAATATCTTTAGTTATGCGCGGCGGCCACCACTAGTACCACTCTCCCTATGGCGATTGAAGTAAACAGAGGCAACAGGCAAACCAAGACTATAAAGTTCTGCAAAGTGTCTTGTGTTGAAATTCTGACGCCAACCTGGTGCATACACAGTTTTGCGACCCACACTATTAGAAATTCGCTAAAAACCGACCAAAAAAATCGATCAAAGTTGGTCGGTTATGGCCAATTACCGATCAAAACACGACCATTAGGGTGTGGACGGTGTTTTGATGGTCGGAATGGTTTACCGACCAAAGTTGGTCGGAAATTACCGACCAACTTTGGTCGGTAGCTTAAAACGACCATCTGACAAGTTTAAGTGCTTACCGACCAACTTTGGTCGAAAACATATTTTATTAATTTAATTTTACCGACCAAAGTTGGTCGGTTTAACTAAATTATATTTTTTTTATTAATTATTAAAATTTAAAATAACCGACCAACTTTGGTCGGTAATTGAAAATATATATTTTTTAAAAATAATTAAAATTAAACATTACCGA
>AWOL01S0003028.1:13122-29894 GCA_000715115.1 Nicotiana otophora | reverse complement strand
AACTATACTCTTATTTCCTATGTTGGTGACTTTATAATTTTTGTGGATGATGATATTTTGATGCATATCAAGTCATTAACTGTAATATCTAAGTTAAAGTGCAAGAGTAATTTGCTTCCTTTTGAAATTGAGTATGACATACATGATTATGCATTTCAACTTGGTGGAAAGAGGCATGAAATTTATGAGAAGGGGCTTGCTGATGAGTTAAATGTTCTTCCTTCTCTTATTCAAGTGTCTAATGAGTTTTCATGTGATAAATTGCTAGAATGTGAGTTTTTTTGTTTGATGGAAAGTCATTCCTCTAGGCATGTACATTGTGAGCCTGTAAAAGTGTTTGCTACTATTAAAGAGGATATGCATGATTATTGTGATGTTAGTGATCAAATACTCTTTCATGAACCTATCTATGACTCTTTCTGTGACAGTTTGAGCAATTATGTAGAATCCATTGATGTTGCGAATATTATTGGGGAAAGTTATAATCATGAGCTTGAATGTATTGAAATTTGTATTTTGGAATTTATGGGTTCTTCTGACCTTTCTGAGAGTTTATGTGCTTCTTTGAATAACTTACATGTAGAAGAATCCATGGGATTTATAATTGATACTTGGTTATATCATTAGAGTGTCTTATTTGATACATGTGGCAGAGATACTTGTGTTAAATGGATGCATGATCAATATTTTGTAATTTCTTTGGCATGCACATGTTTGGACTACCTTATTGAAAAGATCGCATTGCAAATTTCATTACACAGTGCATCTAAGAGAGGTTTTTATTGGACAACTCTAAGTAGGCATAAATTTTATTGGGATGATGATTTCCATATGCTTTAAAAAGGAGTATTTACACCTATTAGGCTTAATTGGGTTAAGTGGACACATGGTCATTATCTTGTTTTATTCCTACCATTTATTCAGGTTAGTGGATGCCATTTACTAGTGCGTGACTTCTTTTTCTTGCAAGGTCGAAATTCGAGGATGAATTTTCTTCAAGAAGAGAGGAATGATAGCATCCTAGGAAGCTCAAATCTATTCAAGGACAAGAATGAAGCTTTGGAATCTCAAAAAGGGCCTTTAACAAGATGTCAAGCTAAAGAGTTGCAAAACAAGGTCATTTGACTTCAAGTACAAATAAAGAAGTTGTTAATTGGGATGGAGAGATCAAGGATAAAGGATATGAATTGTCTAGGTATTATAATTATTTTATGGTCCAAATTCATGTCAAAGAAATGATGGATTAGCTTCCAAGAGACAGTCTTTGAAAAAGGTCCAAATCAGGCCACTATTGGACCTATTTGGCACCTAAAATTGTGTCCAAACTTGCAGCCCAATAAGTCCTACATGCAGCCACGTTTTTATAACATAAAAAGGACTTACTTGCTGCCCAATAATGGTTCAATAGGCGTGATAGAAGTTGGGTACAAGTTGGTGCCAAGTTGCTTGCAAGTTGCCTTCAAGATTTCCAAGATCCTATTCATGATTGGTTTGCGACTTTCAAGATTCTATCCAAGATTGGTTTTAACTTATTTTAATATATTTTGGTACTAGATTTATTGCTTTACTAGGTAGTTAAGGTTATGTTTTCCCTTTCCTAAGATTGTTAGAGTTACTTTCCAAGATTGACTTCGTTTTTGTTTCCTAGTGTTTTTCCTTTTCCTAATGTATTTGGACTTGTTGTCCAAAGTAGTTTAGGACTTTATTTCCTTGTTTTTAGGTAGGAATTTCGTGACTCCCTCTCTATATAAAGGGGTGTCGTCTTTGTTTTTAGATTTTAGATTATAGACTATTATCAATAAAAATTATGAGATTTCGCTTGTACTCTTATGTGTGGCTACTCTTGGATTTATTTTCAACCTTCAAGACTCAACTTAAGGTGGTAATATTAAACTCTTTCGAAATCTTAGATCACTTCTAGGTATTCAAGAAAGGTGATAAGTTTAGGCTTATTGTTGTTCTTGTTATTCTAAAGGGCCGGGTTTCACAATCTATCTCTTGTTTTTAATTCTCTACCAAAGGTGATTAGTTCTTTGTTTTCTAATTATTGTTGTTAGGATTCAAATTCAAGAATAGACTTCTTGAATTCAAGAAACTCTTTCTTGAATTCAATCTACCTTTAATTTTTTGTTGTTTTTTTGTTTCTTTATTTTCTTTTAGCTTCCGCATGTTTCTTGATTTCCTTTAGTAATTCTTGGACCTCTATCGTATTGTTATCGGAAAGGCTAAAGTAATAACTAATGCCATGATTCTCAAATCGAAAGATAGCTTAAGCCTACATAAAGGTTGATCAGAAGGAAGAGGAAACTAAAGAGTTACATCAACGAAGTAAATCAGGAGTCTGATTATTTGATCCAGAAAATTATAGAAATCATGATTGAAAACATAGCAGAATCACTCTTAATATCAAAGGTACAAGAGAGATAGTACCACAACCATATTCTATAACGGATCTACGATACAGCCAATTAGTAAAGTACCAGTCTCATAAGAAGTCACTGTGAAGCTCCCACCAGATTGTGTATGCACCAGAGGTGCAAGTATTATAATGGAGCTTCAGATTGTGGATATGAATTATACCTGTGTGAAAGCGAGGTCATGAAAGAGATAAGAGATGTGATGTGAGAGTTTAAGGTAAGTAAGTTAAAGGTGAACAACGTACTAGATACTCAAATGCAGAAGGTTGCAAATAATCCATACTTCAGATAGAGGACTAGAAGCGTTGGGATTCAGTTTGCAGGAATGATAGCAGTGTCATTGATGGCATACCTCCCAGCCTATGGTTTTTAGGTATCAAGAGGTCTAGTTAAAAGAGTAAAGAAGAGTTTGAGAAAATGTGATGTCTCGCTTGATGTTCCAAAATAACATAAAGAAATCTGTGGTGCAAGCAAGTTGAAGGAAGGTTGCGAGTAGGATAAATAGATATGTGTAGGTCGCAAGCTAAAGTATGGTAGAGCGACAAGGTGTTAGGAAGTCAGGAGTAAGGAAAAGAAAAAACGAGTGAGAAGGTGACGAAAATGGATGAGTCCTCGGGATTAAGCCCATGAAAATAAGAGAGCTGATGGTTTCTCTAAGTTATAGAAAGCTCAGTATAGCCTGAATGATCTCAAAGGAGTCTAAGACTAGTAACATTTAGAAGAGATGGAATGTTGTCCTGGTAGTAGAATGAAGGTGTAATTGTGATAGATGAAGGATGATGTTTGGGCCTTCGATTGAGTAATGATTTCATAAATTGTATAGGATTAAATTACCACGTGAGGTGAATCACATTGGGATGTTATGAAATACGGTTATGAAAGCATGGTATCGCCCCAAGAGGATCAATCTAGTCATTTCAGATGTTCCCCGATGAGACGTGAGCCCTAGTGGCAGTGCTACATAAGAGGTCAAGTTATTAGTCGTAGCTTATAGATCGACATTAAGGAGAATCAACAATAGATGGATAAAAGTTACAAAGTATGAGATGAGATTAGGCCTCAATCTTAAAATGAACAGTAATGAAGAAACATTAAAGGACTTAGATTTATACATATAGGATAAGCAACGAGAGTAACCTGGGTTTTGAAATTATTCACAGAATAGTTGCCTAGATGGCAACTAAAGTATTCGCAAGAGCTATAGGTTATGATAATGATAAGTGCATCAGTCAACATTTGAGGACGAATGTCCCAAAGGGGGGAATGATGTTACACCCCATGTTTTCGTACGTGAAAGTACGCCACAAGTAAATTGATGAAAGCTCGGATATGAGATGTTACATTCCGTATTTTCGTACGTTACAGTTTTGCCAAAGTGTGTCAATTTGGGATAAAATACGGTCTGAGCTATAATACCACGTATTCATGTACTAGTGCCATACAAGGTACCACATGACCATGATAGTAAGGTGTATAAAGTGTGTTAAAAGTGAGTAGTATTTTAAGTAATTTGAGATAATTCTTAATTATGTGAGTAATTGGTTAATTATTGGATTAGTGGGGGATTAATAATTGATTAAGGAAAAGGGGTGAATATTTGGTTAAGGTTAAGGAGGCATTAACGCGGCAACACACTATGCTCACCTAATGACTCTTAAATTCAAGTGGAAAGGTGGAAAAGTTAGATGAATTGTGGTGGCCAAGCCTTACTAAGTGGGGCCCACACTCAAATATTAAAAGAGACCTCTCTTTCATTATTGAATCTCTACAAAGTTCAAAGAAAGCTTCAGCAAACTCATTCATAAAAGATTAGATTTTAGCAACGTGATTTTGCTACAAAAATCATACGAGACTACGTAATGTTATAGTAACGGGATGTTTTGATTCTAAGGGAGTACGGTGCAATATTTCTCAAAGAATATCATACGGATTTTCCCCAACTTCGATCCGTCGTTACATGTTTTGTCGCAATCAACGTGTGTTAGAGGGATTGTCCAGAGAATCGGTTCATGTATGTTAAGTCTATCCCTTCTTTCTTTTTGGCATGGTCCATACGATACAAACAAAACGAGTAAACGCACAATTTTCATAAATGACTCTATTCATAAGAAGTACTAGGGGTGTCTATATTCTTGATTCCCCATGTGAATTATTATTATAGCTTCTGTTCATGGGTCTAAAAAAAAAATACGTATTCGATCAAGTTTATCCGAAGGGCATATTGATTTTTATGACATTCCGAGAAATCTTATTAAAGTATTTCTTATGCATTTCATGCATTTATACATCTACATTGACCCCTGAACAGATGGCATTATATACGCGTATATTATATGTATATGGGATATGGGAAAAGGTTATAGCGTTATATACGCACCATCACCTGATCAGCTGGTATACGTTGATGATTTGCCCACAGTGGCCGAGATGATATGATGGGATGCCCTCAGAGGCTTGATGATGTTATGAACGTATATACCAAAGCATGGTATGACATTTATACGCATATACATGACATTGTAAATATTAATGATTCACAGAGTTGTTCAGACTTACATGTTTAGTCTTTTACTTCATGTTCCTCTCATGTCTATTCTTTACTAATTTTCATTCCTTACATACTCGGTACATTATTTGTACTGACCTCCCTTTTGCCTGGGGATGCTACGTTTCATACCCGCAGGTCCCAATAGACAGTCGAGAGACCTCCAAGTAGGCTATCAGCTCAGCGGAAGATGTTGGTGTGCTCCATTTGCTCCGGGGTTGCTTGGTTGGTCAGTATGATTTAGACGTGTATTGTTTGGTATGGCACGGCCTGTCCCAACCTTTATGATAAGTATGTACTCTTAGAGGCTTGTAGACAGATTTCATGTATACGGATACTTGAATGGCCTTGTCGGTCAATATTTTAAGTATATAATGGATCGCATTTGCCTTATAGGCCCGTATGTCACAAGTCTGAGTATCTATATCAGGTTAGGTCGTTCTATGTCGGGTATTCCCTCATATTTACTCTGGTTATCTCATGACGCCCCTCTGTCCTACTTTTCTTTGATGATGTAACAAGAAAGATACGTTACGTTGGTACTCAGTTGAGTAAGGTACCGGGTGCCCGTCGCGGCCCATCGATTTGGATCGTGATAATTAGAATGGCTCACGTTTGCTTATTCATGACTCTTAAGTTTGAGATATCTTATATATGGATATGGGCCCCACTTTATGTGGTGGCTTAACCACATAATCCTTAAATCCTCAATTTTGCCACATAATACATAATGACTTAAGAGCCATAAAGCTTGGGGCGGCTTGCTAACACGTGGGGTTCTTTAATTTATCCAAAGATTTTAATAAATCTCCCACTAAAAATTATTAATTATCCAATTATCTACATAATTAAGAATTATCTCAACTTACTTAAAATACTACTCACTTTTAACATACCTTGTACACCTTACTATCATGGTCATGTAGTTCCTTGTATGGCACTAGTCCATAAATACCAGATATTATAGCTCGGACCGTATTTTATCCCAAACCGACAATCTTCCACGAAACTCATTTTCTTTGATTCATTTACCCTTTAACCTTCACGGCACTTTACTTATCGCTTGTTATAAATAGTATAATGCTTATAATCTCAAAATAATCTCATTCCCGAACTTGCGTCGATTAGCTTACGACGAAACTTTAACGTACGAGAATGCGGGATGTAACATCTCATTTTTGAGCTTATATCAATTTCCTTATGGCGTACTTCCACGTACAAAAATATGGGGTATAACAAGGCCTTTCTCAAGCAGCTCCTTAACTGGCCTTTGAAGCTCTTTTATCTCTTCTGGATTACTTCTATAAGCGGGCCTATTTGGGATTTATGACCCAGGCACAAAATCAATTTGATGCTCAATGCGACGTAAAGGTGGCNCTCTCTCTCACAAAGCCTTTCTCAAGCAGCTCCTCAACTTGCCTTTGAAGCTCTTTTGTCTCTTCTGGATTACTCCTATAAGCAGGCCTATTTGGGATTTGTGATCCAGGCACGAAATCAATTTGATGCTCAATGCCACGTAAAGGTGGCAATCCATTAGGAATATCTTCAGGAAAGACATCTTCAAAATCCTGCAAAAGAGAAGAAATACTACTTGGCAAAGAAGAAGTTAGTAACTCAGAATTAATCAAAACTTCTTTGTAAG
The DNA here is from genome assembly GCA_000715115.1 of Nicotiana otophora. NCBI lineage: Eukaryota > Viridiplantae > Streptophyta > Magnoliopsida > Solanales > Solanaceae > Nicotiana > Nicotiana otophora. The sequence goes on along the minus strand of AWOL01S0003028.1, from coordinate 23,290 downwards.
TAAGTAGTATTATGGGCAACCCCTCTTTTCTTGCATTTAAACACTCTTTGGATTTTATATAGAAACTCTTTTTTTTATTTCCTTAGCCTCTTTCCTCTCACCAAGACTTTCTAATTTTTCATTCAAATCCTTTTTTATCTCTTGTCTAAAATTGCTGCCCTCTCTCTCTTTCTCTCGGCCATCTCTCTTTTTTTTCTAACTCTTGGCCTCCTTTCTTTTCTTTTTCCTCAAGCTCACTTTTTATCCCTCCCCTTGGTTATCCCATTGTTTCCCTTAATCTCTTTTGATCTTCAAATACTTTAGAAAGAGATAAAGGTGCAAGAGTAAATTTCCTGCCATTAACTCAAGAGAATATCNTTTTTTTATTTCCTTAGCCTCTTTCCTCTCACCAAGACTTTCTATTTTTTCATTCAAGCCCCTTTTTATCTCTTCTCTCAAATTGTTGCCCTCTCTCTCTTTCTCTCGGCCATCTCTCTTTTTTTCCAACTCTTGGCCTCCTTTCTTTTCTTTTTCCTCAAGCTCACTTTTTATCCCTCCCCTTGGTTATCCCATTGTTTCCCTTAATCTCTTTTGATCTTCAAATACTTTAGAAAGAGATAAAGGTGCAAGAGTAAATTTCCTGCCATTAACTCAAGAGAATATCTATTCTTCCTTCCATCATGAAAAACATTCCTATCATACTACCAAGGACGACCCAGTAAGAAATGACATGCTTGCATAGGGACTATGTCACAAAGAATATCATCCTCATTTCTACCAACATTGAATGAAATCATGCATTGTTTGTGTACCTTTAGTTCACCACTATCATTTAACCATTGGAGTCTATAGGGAGTAGGGTGTTTCATGCATGCAAGTCCCAATTTTTCCACAAAGAATGAACTCACCACATTAGCACAACTACCACTATCAATGATCATAGAACATGTTTTCCCCTTTATCCCACACCTAGTATGGAATATATTCTCCCTTGTTTTCTTCACTTTTGCTTCTCAAATTGATAGTCATAACCCTCCTAACTACCCCAATCATGCCATCATTAGGTAGTTCTATATCATCATCATTACTCACATCTCCCTCTTCTTCTCCCTCACTTGTTTCACTCCCATATCCTCCATCTTCTCTAAGAATGATGTTTCTTCTACTCGGACATTCATGCATCATATGTCCCCTTCCTTTACATTTATGATATCGAATAGAACTAGAAGGTTAAAAGGTTTAAGGTTAAAGGTTTTACCTCCCTCTTTGTTCTCAAATTTACCTTTATCCTTGTCTTCTTGAGGTCTAGAAAAACTCTTCATCTCTTGATTCGACCATGGTTTCTTGGAGATGGTGTTTGATCGACCTTTCCACGAGCTAGTTTGCTTTATTTTATTGTTACATTCTATGTTTTCGTACGTGAAAGTACGTCATAAGTAAATTGATGAAAACTCGAAAATGAGCTTTTACATCCCGCATTTTCGTATGTTAAAGTTTCGTCGTAAGATAATCAACGTAAGTTCGGGAATGAGATTATTTTGAGATTATAAGCATTATGCTATTTCAAACAAATGATGAGTACATTCGTGAAGGTGAGAGGATAAGCAAATCGAAGAAAATAAATTTCGTAAAAGTTTGTCATTTTGAGATAAAATACGGTCCGAGCTATAATACCCGGTATTTATGGACCAATACCATACAAGGTACCACATGACCATGATAGTAAGGTATATAAAGTGTGTTAAAAGTGAGTAGTATTTTAAGTAATTTGAGATAATTCTTAATTATATGGATAATTAGGTAATTATAAATTTTTAATGGGAGATTAACATGTAATTGGAAATTTGTGGATAAAGTTTGGTGAATAAAGTTTGGTGGAAACATTACGTGGCAGCAAACTATACCTAAATAATGACTCTTATTTTACATTACAAGGTTCCATATCTAGAGGGTTGTTTGTCTAAGTCATTACATAAGTGGTGCCCACACCCACAAATATAAAAGGCCTCTCTAAATCACATAATGGAGATTGCTTATACAAAGTTATGGATGGAGATCTCAATTTTAAAGAAATCTCTTTACTTCATTAAAGTTTGAAGCAAAGCTTGCTAAGTAACGGATGGAACTCAAGTAATTCGTTTGAAACTTCATAATGCGATAAAGAGTGAAATTTGCAATTCTAAGAGAGTACGATGCAATCTTTCTCAAGAATATTATATGGAGTTTTTCCTATTTCGATCTCGCCGTTATATGTTTCGTCACGATTGACGGGTGTTAGAGGGATTGTCAAGAGAATCGGCTCAGGTATTTTAAGGCTATCCCTTCTTTCCTTTTGGCATGATCCAAATGATACGAATGAAACGAGCAAAACATGCTACTTTCATAAATAATTCTATTCATAGAAATACTAGGGGTATCTATATTCTTGATTCCCCATGTGTCTTATTATTCTATCATTTGTTCATGGGTCTCACAAAATATGTAAGTTGATAAACTTTATTTCATGACATTAATCAAAGGCATAATGGTCTTATGACATTCCGAGAGATTTTATTAACGTAATTCTTATGCATTTCATGCATTTATATATGTACATTATTGACCCATGACCATATGGAGTTATATATGCGTATATTATATGTATATGGGATATGGGAAAAGGTTACGGCGTTATATACGCCCCACCACCTGATCACCTGGTATACGTTGATGATTTGCCCACAGTGGCCGAGATGATATGATGGGATGCCCTCAGAGACTGGATGATGTTATGAACGCATATACCTATGCATGGTATGACATTTATACGCATGTGCATGACATTATATGTATTAAATGATTCACAGAGCTATGCAGACTTACGTGTCGAGTCTTTTACTCCATGTTTCTCTCATGACTATTATTTACTGATTTTTATTTCCTTACATACTCGGTACATTATTTGTACTGACTTCCCTTTTGCCTGGGGACGCGGTGTCTCATGCCCGCAGGTCCCGATAGGCAGGTTGAGAGTCCTCCAAGTGGGCTATCAGCTCAACAGAATGTGTTGGTGCGCTCCATTTGCTCCGGAGTTGCTATTTGGTCAGTATGATTAAGATATGTATTGATTGGTATGGTGGGGCTCTGTCCCGACCTTTATGATAATTATGTATTCTTAGAGGCTTGTAGACAGATGTCATGTATATGAAAGATTGTATGACCTTGTCGGCCTGTGTAATATCCTTCGGAAATGTCAACTAACACAAATAATCCATTCAGCATTTTTGGTTACTCTAACCCCAGCCGGATCCTAATATCCCGTCCTTTTCTTAAACTACACCTGTTAGCCCCTAATAGGATATAACTGAGATGGGTGTGACCAATTATACATACCTCTGTTACTGTTGAAGGTAACTCACAATGCTTATAGTTTTCTGCCGGAGTTGAAAATACCGATAATCTTCATTAACTGGGTACCTCGTACCCTTCTCAGCTTGCTCCTTTGTACTTGTTGAAGCTTGCATCTATCTTCTGAATCTCTCATTGCCTTTCACCATAGGGGTGGATAGATATTCTTTGCCTTAAGGCTCATTATCAAGAGGCTTACACGTCTTAGTACACACATGATCTACTGAAGACCTTACATTTACTCATCATAAACATCATGCAAAATTGAGTTCCTTTGACTCAACTCTTTCACTGTTACACCCCATATTGTCATACATGAAAGTACGCCATAAATAAATTGATAAAAGTTCGGAAATGAGATGTTACATCCCGCATTTTTGTAAGTTAAAATTTCATCGTAAGTTAATCGATGTAAGTTCGGGAATAAGATTATTTTGGGATTATAAGTATTGTGCTACTTCAAACAAGTTATAAGTATGTGCCGTGAAATATAAAGGAGAAACCAATCAAAGAAAATAAGTTTCGTTGAAGGTTGTCGATTTGGATAAAATACTGTCCGAGCTTCAATACCCGGTATTTATGGACTAGTGCCATACAATGTACCACATGACCATGATAGTAAGGTATATAGAGTGTGTTAAAAGTTAGTAGTATTTTAAATAATTTGAGATAATTCTTAATTATGTGAGTAATTGGTTAATTATTGGATTAGTGGGGGATTAATAAGTTGACTAAGGAGAAGGGGTGAAAATTTGGATAAGTGTAAAGTGTAGTAATGCGGCAGCATGTGCTATTCAACCAAATGACTCATTAGTCTTTACAATTGGTGGAATGTTAGGATATTATTTGGATAAAATAATCCCTATAAGTGGGGCCCACACCCACTAATATGCAAACTTTCTCTAAACTACAAACATTAAGATGCCTACTACAATGTAACATATAGATTTATCAAAGAAAGAATTCATGTGAATTCTTGAATTCATGTGAATTCTTTACAAAGAGTAGATGGAAATGTGTTTTTCTTCATCAAACATATACAAAAGTATGTCCAAGACAGGCAACATGAAGCCACAAAATTCATACAAGATTAGACGATAGCAACGTGATCTGCTACAACAAAATTTCATACGGATGTTTCCCTACTCCGATCTTGCCGTCACGTGTTTTATCGGAATTAACATGTGTTAGAGGGATTGTCAAGAGAATCAACTCAGGTATGTTAAGGCTATCCTTTCTTTCCTTTTGGCATGATCCAAATGATACAAATGAAACGAGCAAAATACACAACTTTCATAAATGACTCTATTCATAGAAGTATTAGGGGTGTCTATATTCTTCATTCCCATGTAAATTATTATTATATCTTCCGTTCATGGGTCTCAGAAAAATACCTATTTGATAAAGTTTATCCGACATGCGTATTATTTTTATGACATTCCGAGAAATCTTATTAACGTATTTCTTATGCATTTCATGCATTTATACATATACATTGACCCTTGACTAGATGACATTATATACGCGTATATATATATATATATACGGCATTATATACGCGTTATATATGGGATATGGAAAAGATTACGGCGTTATATACGCACCACCATCTGATCAGCTGCTATACGTTGATGATTTGCCCACAGTGGCCGAAATGATATGATGGGATGCCCTCACAGGATTGATGATGTTATGAATACATATACCTATGCATGGTATGACATTTATACGCATATGCATGACATTTTAAAAATAAAATGATTCACAGAGCTATGCAGACATACATATCGAGTCTTTTACTCCATGTTTCTCTCATGTCTATTATTTACTGATTTTCATTCCTTACATACTCGGTACATTATTTGTACTGACGTCCCTTTTGCCTGGGGACGCTGCGTTTCATGCCCGCAGGTCCTGATAGATAGGTTGAGAGTCCTCCAAGTAGGATATCAGCTCAACAGAAGGTGTTGGTGTGCTCCATTTTGCTCCGGAGTTGCTTATGTGGTCAGTATGATTAGGACATGTACTGATTAGTATGGCGGGGCCCTGTCCCGACCTTTATGACATTTATGTACTCTTAGAGGCTTGTAGACATATGTCGTATACGTGAATGATTGTACGGCCTTATCGGCCTATGTTTTGAGTTTATAAAGGATCATGTTGGCCTATTAGGCCCGTATGTCACGTGTATATGATGATGTAATAAGAAAGATACGTTACGTTGGTACTCGGTTGAGTAAGGTACCGGGTGTCCATCGCGGCCCATCGGTTTGGGTCGTGACAAAAGTGGTATCAGAGTAGTTCTGTCCTAGGGAGTCTACAAGCCGTGTTTAGTAGAGTCTTGTTTATGGGTGTGTTGTGCACCACACTTATAAGCAAGAGACTACAGGGCATTTAGGACTGTCACTCTTTTTTTTTCTTACTTTAGATCGTGTGGTAAATCTCAGTTGTAGGAACTCAATTTCCTAAACTCTATCTTATTAATAATACGATGATGCCTTCATCCAGAAAGATGGTTGGTAAGAGATATAGCTGTGAAAGAGTTGAGTCAGAGGAACTCGATTTTGCATCATGCTCAGGATAAGTAAACATGAAGTTTTCAGCAGAACATGTGTGTAAGCTTCTTGATAAGGGGCCTTAAGGTAAGAATATCTACCCATATGGTGAAAAGTAATGAGAGATTCGGGAGGTATATATAAGTTTCAACAACAAAAAGAAGCAAGGTGAAAAAGGGTACGAAGTACCCAGCTAATGAAGATTATCAGTATTAACATTTCGGGCAGTGGAATATAAGCCTTTTGAGTTACCTTCAACAATAGCAGAGGTATATAGAATTGGCCACACCCATCTTATTTATGCCCTATGAAAGCAAACAGAAGTAGTATAAGAGATGGACGGATATTAGAATCCGACTAGGGTTAGAATGACCCAACATGGTGGATGGCTTGTTTGCATTGGTTGACATGTCCAAAGGATATTGCAAATGTGTTAATAAATATCCTTGTGAGACACCCATATGGTGCACTCTAAAATAGTACGGCTAGATATGAGTACTACAAAGATAGGCACTGGAAGCCTTGAAGGGATAAATACTATCTTAGTGTGGCTCACGTCCCTAGTGGAGAGTGAATGTTAAGCAACCCGAAGAGCCAATGGATGGAGCAAGGGGAGCTAAAAGCAAAAGAATGTCTTGTTGAAGCTCTCAAAATAACGTGATAGACAAAAATATTAGCAGGGAAATAAGAAGAGAGTTAATAAAGCATTATGAGTAAGATGTAATACATAGATGACAACGGTAGATCAAAAAGATGACAGTATTACATAGTCTATAGTCAATTGAAGGAAAAGACGAGAGGTGACAGGCCTTGAGACAACAAAAGAATATAGTCCATAAAGTCATATCCTCATTTCAAGAAATAAGTTCGTGACTCCAACGCCACTACCAAAAGGCAAAGTTAGACCACAGAACAATAGAAATTAGTATGGGCTGGTGAACAAGATAAACTAAACATGAATTAGGGACTGAGTGATTGGATAATACTCTGCATCATGAGAATTTCAGATTTTGTTCTAGCGATAATAGAGTGGACAACAAAAAACGATTCATGAAGAATTCAGAGAATGGTCATTCAGGAAGACGCTTCCCTAAAGCAAGCAATGTGAGCAAAGTTCAGCTTAAGGGATTGTATGTGCCAGTTATACTAAGTGTCACCCTCGCAAATAAGGAATTTTATTATCCTTGGTACGAAAGGATTGCCGCAAGGCGAGTAAAGGTCTTCGATGATGTGAAAAGACGCCAAAGACGAAAAGGTAAAACATCTATAGGTAGCTCGTCATAACACTAAATCATAGAACTCTCCTAAAGGGGGGAATATGGAGTGATGTGGCATTAAGTCAGAATAAAGTGGTTCTAGTAACTATGGAATAATAAAGGAAGAATGCGATAAGAATGAGAAAGGGATAAGATTGCACTTATTCAAATCCTACAGATATGCTACGATTCCAGAACATTATGCAAACACGACGTCAAGGAGGGATGTAAGGGTTCCTGCTTGAGATGTTATTGATAGATAAGGAGTCAGTGCGAGACGTAAGTTAAGATAAAGGAAATGACCCATGAAAGATTATGCAGAATATTGATATGAGAATGAGCCAATGAGTAGTTAGTAGTTGATTCAGGAAGAGCCTAGTTATGGCTAGACAAGAGGATACAGACAAATCAACAGATCGTGCAAGATAAACATAGTGAACCCCAACATGGGGAATTCAGTCTCGCAGATATGGCATTGTAATACTTGAGAAATATTCAGATAGGAGTCGAGGTAGTTAAAGGTACTGTATGAATGTTATGGAAATAAAAGATAGTCTCACTGGGAAGACAGTCAAAAATTCAGTTCAGGAGCAACTGTACAAGCACAAGGGCGTGGAAATAAGTAACTACGGATAATTATAGGCAAGGAAGAACATCAAAAATTCTGTCAAGTATACGATGTAATAAGCTCGCAGCTTTACAAGAGTGAGAAGGTCTTGCCTAAGTGCTACAACGAAAGACTAGCTGAGGAAATAAGGAAGAAGGCTTAAACCTAAGCACAGTGACCTAAAGAGGAAATGGTCATGTAAAAAAATAGTCTCACTACAACATTGTATCCATTCCATGAGAAAGTGGCACCTACTTTGGTTAAGGAACGGGAAGAAAAAGCAAAAGTAATATTCGAGACCATGTGAGTTGCACAAAAATTCCGGCATGCGTGGGAACTAAGATAAGCTAAGTATACATGCAACAGAGGGGCAGAAAGGCCAGGAAAAGTAATAGTTTACGTTTAAAGGAATCTCAGAGGGAACAAAATGGATTATGCACTTAAGACTTCAGAGTGATATCCATGCACCATATATGTTGATATTCATACAGACGTAGAAGACTCTGGTATAAGTTAAAAGAAAGAATTGAGCGTAGGGCATAGATAAAGGATTGAATTATCAGAAGATTATATCATGGATATTCCATAGTACCCATGAAAGGCTAAAGTAATAACTAATACCATGAGCCGCAGATTGGAAGATAGCTTAAGCCTACATAAAGGTTGATCAGAGGGAAGAAGAAACTAAAAAGTTACATCAACTAAGTAAATCAGGAGTCTGATTATTGGACCCAAAAAATCATAGACCTCGTGATTGAGAACATTACAGGATCACTCTTAATATCAGAGGCACAAGAGAGAAAGTACAACAACCATATTCTATAATGGCCCTACAATAAAGCCAGTTAAAAAAGTACCAGCCTCATAAGAAATCAGTACGAAGCTCCCACTGGATTGTGGATACACCAGAGGTGCAAGTATTATAATAGAGCTTCAAGTTATGGACGTGAATTATACCTATGTGGAAGGAAGGTCATGAAAGAAATAGAAGATACGATGCAAGATTTTAAGGTAGTAAGGTAAAGGTGAACAACGTACGAAATACTCAAATGCATAAGGTTGTGAAAAGTCCAACTTCAGATAAAAGGCTAGAAGCGCGGGGATTCAGTATCCAGGAATAATAGCGTCATCGTCAGTAGCATATCTTACAGCCTATGGTTTCTAGGTACCGAGAGATCTAGCCAAGAGAGTAAAGAAGAGTTAGAGACGATGTGATGTCTCGCTTGATATTCTAAACAAACACAAGGAAATCTGTGGTGCAAGCAAGTTGAAGGAAGGTTAAGAGTAGTATAAATAGATATGTGTAGGTCGCAAGCTAAAGTATGGTAGAGCGACAAGGTTTTAGGAAGACGAGTAAGGATAAGAAAAGGCAAGTGAGAAAATGACGAAAATGGATAAGTCCTCGGGATTAAGCCCTTGAAAACAAGAGAGCTAATGGTTTCTCTAAGTTATAGAAAGCTCAATATAGCCTAAATGAACTCAAAGGAGTCTAAGACTAGTAGCAGAGATGGAATGATGGCTTGGTAGTAGAATGAAGGTGTAATTGTGTTAGATGAAGGCTGACGTTTGGGCCTTCGATTGAGTAATGACTTGAAAAGGGATTTCAAGAATTGTACAGGATTAAAATACCCACGTAAGTGAATCAAATTGGGATGCTATGAAATATGGTTATGGAAGTATAGTATCGCCCCTAGGTGGATCAGTCTAATTACTCCAGATGTCCCCGATGAGACATAAGCCCTAGTGACAATGTATTACGTAAGAAGTTTCAAGTTATCAATGGAAGATTATAGATCAACATTGAGGTAAATCGACAGGGGATGGATAAGAGTTACAAAGTACGAGATGAGATTAAGACATCAGTCTTAAGATGAACAGTAATGAAGAAGCGTTAAAAGACTTAGCTTTATGCATATAGGATAAGCAACTAGAGTAGCCTGAAGTTTGATCGCAAACCTCAGTAACGATAAATCGGAGTAAGAGTTATGGTATAGTATAGCCTACTTAGATGTAGTAAAGCTAATGACGCCCAGAGGGACAGCTTGACATAGTTTTGTATATGTTCACAAAGTGAGGCATAGAGATTGGCTAAAAGCTGGAGGAACGAGGAGAGAAGCGTCACATAGGCGCGCATACAAAGATAGAGTCGTACAGGCTGCATGATAGAAGGTAGCAATAGTTACGAGATTGGAAGGATTCTGACCATAAGTCATTATGTGAGAAAGAGGACTAAAGAGGGGAATGCCCTGCGTTTAGGATTCATCCACAAAACAGTTGCCTATATGACAAGAAGAGTACTAAAGTATTCGCAAGAGCTATGGGTTATAAGAATGATAATTGCATCAGTCAACATTTGAGGAAGAATGTTCCGGGGGGGGGGGGGG
>AWOL01S0003026.1:102511-133225 GCA_000715115.1 Nicotiana otophora | reverse complement strand
GTTATGAGCATGCTGACTTGTTTGAATATTTTTGAAGAAGGGCATAAGTAAAGGGAAGGGTATATGATGCATAGCCTAGAGCCTAATTGTTGCAAATAACCACGGTCATAGGTGCAGTATGCTTTGAATGATAAGAGCTTAATTTTGTTTCGTCTACTATAGGATGGTTTGTTCGAGGACGAACAAAGGTTTAAGTGTGGGGTAGTGATGTTTGGCATATTTCGATATGTGTTGATGTTACTTTAGCCATAGCATCCGAGACTGGGAAGTAGAAGAGAAGGTGGATGCGTCGCGTCCACCCTCACATGCAAAGTTAAGAAATGGAGGACGAGGTGGATGCGTCGCATCCACCTTAGCATCAACCCCTGAAGCCGATTTGGACTAGGGTTAGGAGAACTCTAGCCCACGACTTTTGGACGCAATATATAAGCTTAAAAACATTTTTTTAGGAGGGGGAGATCAGAAGAAGGGGGAGAAGCTATAACCAAGTTCTAAAACCACAGAATTCGTCTTGAGTTCTTATTCTCTCTTTCTTTTATTGATTCTTATGCACTCTTATGAAATTTTGGATGATTGCCTGAATATGAGTGGCTAAGAACCCTATTGTTCTAGGGTCATGGGTATACATGAATGTTGGTGTTTGATGTTTAATTTGACGACGTTGGGTTTATCATATTGGGTTGTTTATTTAATTCTGTTTTTAATTATTTTGCTGAGTAGTTAATAGTGAAATACTATCTACGAATCTAGAGTTGAACTCGAAAGTGGGAACCCTAGATTGCATATAGAAGTAAATAGAGTAAGTTTTCAAACCCGGGCATCGGGGAACGGATTCGCGATTAGGATAGACATATACCTAATTGCCTTACTCGGTTGCAATACAGGAATTGTAAATGCGTTCTTGTTAAACTTAATTCCATAGACATATAGGTATTAAGTTAACTTGAATAGGCGAGTAAGAACTCGACAGATTCTTACGAGTGAAATTAACCCTGTGAATCAACAATTCAGATAAATCATTTAGTTATTTTAAACTAAGAATGCAACATGAATGTTAGATGACCCGTGACCCTGGAATATTATATCCTATTGATTGTTATTCAAAACTATTTAAGTGTTGTGTTTAATTCTTAGCAATTCATTATTTGATAGTCTTTAGGTAGTAATTTAGAAAATTATATATTTTGTTAGAAATATCTTGAATCAATAAGCTATTCGAGTTTGAATTAGTCAAAAGTTAATCATAAGTCTTCATGGGGACGATACTTTATTCACTACTTTATTACTTGACGACCACGTATACTTGCGTGAGTGTGTTTGGACCCGACATGCATTAATGGAGCGATTGGTTCTACGAAGATCTGTTTTGGCCTAGTATTCTCACTGTCCTTATCAGCAGTAACAAATTGGCATCGACCTTGATACATATGTTCCTCCGCAGCTCTGTTTCCGGCCATCTGTTGCACATCGGAGGGCTGTGCTTGTTCGTGGAAGCCATTTTTGATGTTGGAATGTTCCAATTTTTGAGGAGAAGATAGATAATGTCCTAGAGATGAATCTTCAGTACCTGTAGTAGCTCGACTTGTCTGAAGTTTGCTGATGGAGTTATACGAAGTTCCCAGTTGGTTTATTGTAACAGTGTTCGCAACGTTCATTCGTAAATCTGCAGTAGTTGGAGAAATATTTTGAGATGATTTTTGTTGGAATGGATGCGCAATATGTAGACGCATATTTTGGGATAGGTCTGGTGGCTTTCCACCGCCGGACGGAGGGGCAGTGACCATTTATCTATATGCGTTGTTAAGCCGATTTCAATTACATTTTGAATATTTTTTTAATTAAATAAATAATCAAAACTAACGACGGAACGAATATGAATATGCTACCTCCCAAGATCGGTAGTACTGAGTCACGAACTCTAACTGAATACATGGAATGATCACGAGAACCGAATATACAATATTGTTTGATTACAAATTAACAGTACAATAAAATGAAAGACTCCAAGGGATTGCGACGATCAAGCAGCTCTACCTTGAATCCTTACGATCCCACTTTAACTCTGCTCAAGTCTGATATCTTCAATACCTGGCTCTGCACAAAAATGTATAGGAGTGTAGTATGAGTACACCACGGTCGGTACCCAGTAAGTATCAAGATTAACCTCAGTGGAGTAGAGACGAAGTACAGTTTATACACTCACTAGTTTAATAACCTATGCAATATAATATACAAAAGAATAGAAAACAGATAACAATAAAGGCAACATAAAACAACCAGTGATATGCACAGTAACACACAAGAACACCATCAATATCGCTCAATAATTAATAATTACAATTACACCCAATTAAATTAAGTTCTCCAAATATTCTTTCACATAAAATTCTTCCAAATAACTCTCTTTCAAATATAATTTTCTCAAATAATTATTTTTCATATATAATTCTTTCAATAAATCTTTTCAAACATAAATTTCCTCGAATAAATATTTTGAATATAATTCTTTAAACCAAAAAGTCACCATGGGACACCTCATTTCATAATCATAAAAATACGGGTCTCAGCCCATTTTCATATTTTTTTGTAAACACGGGTCTCAGCCCATTTCACGTGCCAATATTATTATCATTAAATCACAGTACCTGATGCACACATTTCATATCACAAATGCACGGACAATTTACGTGCCAATATCTTCATTATTTACTCACAGCACCTCGTGCCCACATTTTATTTTCTAATCCGCCTGGCAATAGTCACATGCTCTCAATTTCAATATAATTCAGATTATTATCAATTTACCAACAACAAGACAAATTGCACAAGCTATAAAAATAAACACAAGAAAATTACTACATCACATGAAAATTACCAACACCACAACTCCACATATCGTCCCTGACAATAGCCACCCTTATCGCACCTATTGCCACCCTTATCGCACCTATTGCCACCCTTATCGCTCATATAACCATCCTTATCGCTCCACCCAGATAATATCAATAGCCACCCTTATCGCTCCTATTGCAACCCTTATCGCTCCTATAGCCGCCCTTATCACTCCGCCAAAATAATATTCCAACAAATCCAACAATAGTGAAATGCCACCCTTATACCCACATAATACCAACGGTGGAATGCCCCCCTTATCTCCTCAAAATAATAACTCACACAACACAATAATTTATACGAAAAATTATCATGGCAACATAACAAAATCAATTCATATCACAAATTTCCCAATGTCCACAACCAAAATTCCAAAGACACAACCAAATCAATTAATTTCACAATAGATAGCCGAAGGCTCCACAAAATGTGTATAACACCCCCAAAACAATCAGCAGAGATAGAAATTATTCAGCATAAAGCAAAACCTTCATTACCAAATTTAGACAATTATATTAACTCTTCTTTTTAAACTTTCTTAATTAATTATTTACATAGGGAAAATTCATATTGAAATTAATTTTCAAGAAATATTAAACCAACAATACTCACGGAATTTCATAAATATTTCAAGTAACAATCACATTAAATTGTCATATAACAACAGATTCAACAATAAGGATTTAGGCATGACAAATAGATGATTAAATATATGCCAACAATTATTCAATTTACTACACAATATGCCTAAGACTTTAACTCAATAAATTTTACACAATATGCGTACACGGCTTTTCACATTTCACAAATGGCACATAAGACTCGATGCGTAAGGGGTAATTCCCCCATCCGAGGTTAGGCGAGACACTTACCTTTTTGAAGTTAGGCCGATATTCCAAAATAGCCTTCTTGCTTGAATTGACCTCCATACAGCTCAAATCTATCCAAATTAATTGTATACTTCATTAAAATTTATCGGAAACAAATTCCAGATAATAATACGTCGACTTAAAATTTTATTCCAAAAAGTCAACAAAAGTCAACACAGGGCCCGCCCCTCGGAACCTGACATATATTTCATGAAATTTGAACACCCATTCCAATACGAGTTCAATCATACCAATTTTATCGAATTCCAATAACAACTCGACCTCCAAATCTTAAATTTTTATTTTTGGAAGATTTTGTAAAACTCTCGATTTCTTCCATTTAAATCCGAATTAAATGATGAATATAATCATAGATTCATGAAATATAATCACTTTAGGATATAGAACACTTACCCCAACCAAGCTTACGAAGAATCCCTCCAGAATCGCACAAATCCGAGCTCCAAAAATTACAAAACGAAATGCCAAAAATGGCCAAGTTCCATCCTTATGTTTCTGCCCAATTTCGCACCTGCAGACTAATTTTTGCATCTGCGTGCTCGCTTTTGCGAGCAAAGACTCGCTTCTGCGAAGACCACTGCCAACCAAAACATCGCACATGCGGACTCCTTTCTGCTTTTGTGCATTCGCAAGTGCGATGCAACATGAGCATCTGCGCAAACAACCGCTTCTGCGCCTTCCTTTCCCGCTTCTGTGGTTCCGCAGGTGCGAGAATTTCTTCGCACCTGCGACCACTGCCATGCCCTTCCATCTTCGCTTCTGCGATGGTTCCCTCACTTTTGCGTGGTCGCACCGGCCCCCAAAATTCTGCAGGTGCGATGCCAACAGCTTCTGCCCAGAAACAACAGAAAATCCCACCATTTTCAACAAGTGCAAATTCGATTCGAACCTTGTCCGAAACTCATCCGAGCTACCTGGGACCTTGTCCGAATTTACCAATAAGTCTCGTAACACAACACGGACCTATTCGGGGTTTCAAAATACATCAAACAATACCAAAATTACGAATCGCGCACCGAATCAAATTATAAGTTTTCAAATCTTCCAACTTCTATATTTTGCGCCGAAACGTATCAAATCAATCCAGAATGACTTCAAATATTGCAAACAAGTCATAAATGACATAACAAAGCTATTCAAATTTCCAGAATCTGATTCCGGACCCGATATCAAAAAGTCAACCCCCCGGTCAAACTTTCCAAATATTTAACTTTTGGCACTTCAAGCCTATTTCCACTACGGACCTCCAAATAATTTTTTGGACATGCTCCTAAGTCCAAAATTAACATACGGAGCTATTGACATCATCAAAATTTCATTCCGGAGTCGTTTGCTGAAAAGTCAACTCTCCAGTCAACTCTTTCCATTTAAGCTTCTAATTAAGGATTATTTCTTTTAATTAATTCCGAATCTTCCAAAAACTTAAACTCGACCACACCCGCGGGTCATAATACATATCACGAAGCTGCTCGAGACCTTAAGCCACTTAACGGGGCATTAATTCTTAAAATGACAAGTCGGATTGTTACAACAACATTTATTCAAGTCACAATTGCAATGGTGCACGTCCACACGCTCGTCAACTATCGTGTGCGTCACCTCCAGACAATTTATATAACACCAACACGGGGATTCATACCCTCAGAACCAAGTTTAGAAGTATTACTTACCTCAAACCATGAAATTCTTTACTCCGCTATGCCTTTGCCTCGCAAATCTATCTCCAAATGCCTCGAATCTAATAATAATTAATTTGATTTAGTCCCCACAATTATATGAATTAATTTTATATCAAAATACTAATATTTCCCCACAAAATCCGAAATTACACTCCAAAAATTGCCCGTGGGACCCACATCTCGGAACCCGATAAAAGTTACAAAATTCGATAACCCATTCAATTACGAGTACAACCATACTAATTTCAATCAAATCTGACTTTGAATCGATGTTCAAATCCCAAATATTCGTTTTATGAAATTTCCACAATTTCCCCCAAATTTCCATCTCCAAATACTGATTAAATGATGAAAATAATGATATATTCATGTATATTAACCAAATCCGAGTTAGAATCACTTACCCCGATGAATTTCTTGAAAAACCCACGAAAAATCGTCACAAACCGAGCTCTCTAGGTCGAAACATAAGATAATACCCCAGGCCTCGGTTATATAGTACACCCTCTGACCTCCCAATGTGCGGTCGCACATTTTCAAGTTCTACAGTCGCACAAAAATTGTGCGGCCGCACTTCACGGCCTCTCCACTACCAGACTTCGGTAAATTGGCCATAACTTTCTCTACAGATGTCCAAATTATGATTTCTTTACCTTTCTGGAAACTAGACAAGAAGGGCTACAACTTTTGTTTTGAATCATCTCCAAATTCCTTGTGGATCAAAGGATATAAGCTTTCTAAGTCGAACCATCAAAAATTTAATTTTAGTTATTTCAAGCCGAATTCCACCACGAACTTCCAAATAATTTTTTGGGCACGCTCATAATTCCAAATTACCATAGGAGCTATTAGAATCATCAAAACTCTATTTTGGGGTTGTTTACATATAAGTCGACATCCGTAACTATTTTAATTTAAGCTTTAAATATTGGAACTAAGTGTTCTAATTTATTCCAAAACCTCACCGGACCCGAACCAATTAACCCGATAAGTCATAAAATAACTGTAAAGCATAAATTGAGCAGTAAATGGGAAAATAGGGTTATAATACTCAAAACGACCGGCCGGGTCATTACATTCTCCCCCACTTAAACATACGTTCGTCCTCGAACGTGTCAAGAGTTGTTTCCAAGCCATCACATCACTATTCTATCTTACCACGCATACACCCGGGGGTGATCCATGCCACCCTACTCCATATAGGCCTGACAATACCATGTAATTGAAGATCATTATTTCAACCTTAGCTCGTAAAACTTGGAGTTCAATTCCCAATATTCTGAATTTCTTACAAGACTCGAATCTTACATTTACACACTGTATAAGTCTGAACAAGCTGCATCAAGCCATAACCCTAATCCAAGATATAATCACGTAACATACTACACAACTCGCATGCTCGCAGCACCATTTTCGATCACAGTAACTACTCCAAACTAACCCGGTAATAGTATTAAACCCCATATCAAGCCAAACCTCATTATAACACCTTCGTACACTGCTGATATTTAAAGAAACACATGGAATCTCATAACCAATTATTAGATCAACAAGTCATGGGGCTCTCTCGTCCCAACCCGAACCATAATCACTTTCTAAGCCGACTTTCGATATTATCCTTCCGAATATACTGTAATCAAACCTGATAGTACCCATTCTAGGTCCAATGACCTTACATTATTAAACACAACTATCCCACTGACATGCCACACCAATACAACTCAAGCCACAACTGCGCAACTTGTACCCAAAATGGAAGATGTCTCAAAGTAGAGAACCGTATTGCAAGTTCAACAAGCACCGCCACAACTTCAATGCAATAAGCTCATTATATATAGTAGAACTAAGACACACGAATTTAATAATAGTAACCAGCTCTTCTAGAGCTCACATTATCATCACTCGTGCGGAAAACTCACGTGCTATAATATCAATATCTGGACCCGCACGGATAACTCACGTGTCAATAATATCAGTATATGAATCCGCACAGACAACTCACGTGCCAATAATATAATCCGCCTGGCATGGTCACATGCCTCCAGTCCAAGCATATCATACAGGAGCAATCAAATAAGTATACATGTATATGATAAATGAAGTAGAATTCACATGCTCCTGTACTGGTATAAATAACACGTCATAGAGTAGGCATGTGCAAAGGGCGCTATCATAACTCAAATCGGCAGTTAACGCAGAATAGGTAACCACCTAATTTATTCAGGGAATTAGCCTCTTTGTAACCTCAAGTATAACCCAGATAGTTCTCAACAAAGGTACGAATAAGAGAAACGTCATAACTTTACGCTTAATCATCAACTCTAGGCATATCATAGCCTAAACATTTTCCCGAATCTGAATACTTGCCTCGATGCCCGCACATGGGCTCAAACCTCACATATATATATATATACACGCACTCGTAGCGCGTAGGCATCACAAACAATTAACGCAACTAGTACTTCTACTGAGTTTAAATAAAATACTCACCTCAAATAGGCCGCAACCCTGAAATAATATGCTTCTAAGAGCTCCCAGTTCCCCAAATTCATAGAACACATGAATCATCGTAACTGATCAGAACTCTAGCACTCGAATGACTATCACATCCTTCATGCATGATCATCCCACTAGGAATATTTTCATAATTCTTCTGTGCCACATATCAATAATTTGAATATCAGTAGTCTATTAACTAGGTGCGTATCGCAATACCGATGACATCCAAAAGTCAGAACACAATGCGCCTCTTTGAAATACGCACCGTTCTCAAGGATTACCGAGCAATTATAACATTAATCGAAATATATAAAGCTATCCATTCTGTCCAGAATTCATGACCTTCCCTTCAAGAATGAACTACCACCTTGTACATGTAAATCTCAATCCCGCACAACACACCATATATACCATGCCATCATGTGACAAGCACAAGAATCTCATTATCAACCTTGAGTCACCAGTAATTTACATACCCGATTAGTTAGAAACCTTCCTTTTGCTTCCTTCTAGGAGGAAATCACAATACACAATATGCTCCCCACACTGGTAGAAAATATATGGTTCAAACCATGGTAGAAACCATTAAGAACACTTTGAAACTCATTTGCACATAACCAAACTATCATAACTGAATCCCTTGAACTTGACCAAGTCACGCATGTCACCTAACCCAAGAATATTGTCACCAAAATATCTGTAAAGTCTCACCACATCATAATTACCCAAAATAACCGAGCATATCATTACCATACTGGTCTAACCTACTACCCAGTTGTCCTATTTACTTCGAGTTTCTTCAGAATTACCCTCAAGTCGACACTTCTCCTTGTCAGAACACTAGGATCCTTACCCAAAGCTCGCTACAAGACATCCTAACATAAAACCATACAGTCCTAAGGCCCATAAGCCACTGTATTCTTCTTAAGCACCACAAAAGTACCACAACCGAGACCCCCACACTGAAAAGACCTTATGTGGAATTAAAATTGTTCCTTTTTACCTTTCTTGCGCTGAAATGTAGAATCCATAGTCATACAGAATTACCGCAAGTCCCGACACCATCCAGTGTAAATAACTGATTCTGGCAATATACAAATTTCGAAAATTTTTCAATTGACACATATACATTTTGAATCCATTAGAACCCTTTCAAAAGTCACCCACTATGCTCAAATCTAAATTGCACCGCCCAAACGGGCCGAAAGACACAAGCCTCATTAGCACAACATACCCCAAAGAAGTAACCCTGCGATATCACCACCAATTAAATTCATACTTCGTGCGTACTACATCCAACAATAACAACTCGATCATCACATGATTTTCATATACTCATAAAGTGCAATATAACCTGTATTCGGGAATTTCTTTACTCGAGTAATCCTCGATCTCAATATTTGCAAGTCATAAACAATTCACATGTATGTCTCAGACCAAAACTAAAATTTAACATATATCCATAAAATTGAATTGTCAATAGCAGGCTCCCCCACTTGGCTCAAAGCTATACAACAAAACACTTCATAGCTCACAATATCCATACTCTATTACTACCATAATACTGCATTCAGTTCAATGAAAATTCTTCACAAGCTCAGGTAACACAAACCACAAAATACCTCAATTCATCCGCTAAGCTCGCTTTCATTCTCGTGACAGTCAAGTCAACTTTCTAAACCAGATTTAAATTCAAATCTCAACACATACGCCCGCTGGCAGAAAAGAAACTCTCCACTCAACAGTATAATGAACACACGTACGTAGATTACTCCGCAGGGGATAATCCACTTGCTTAGCCTCAAATTGGCATCTTGTTATACCCTTTCGCAATCACAATTACTATGCAACCACTTAATCTTTCTGAGTCAAAACACATTAACAAGACATGAGAATTTAATTTGTCCCATTTTAACAACGTGAAGCCAAAAGTCAACGCACACTCGAATCTAGCCATTTTTCCTCCTTACAAGGACAATACTTGAAACCCATGTTGGGTATTTAACTTCACAAATAAAACCAGCTTCGATAAGTTTATTAACTTCATTTTCAATCAAGGGAATCAAGTCCGGCCTAAAGCGCCTTTGAGCTTGCTTAATAGGACGAGCGTCATTCTTGACTGCAAGGTGATGGACTGCTACTTTAGGGTCCAAGCCGGGCATCTCCAAGCAAAGACATCTTTAAACTCCTTGAGTAACTCCATATAAGTGCTTTCTTCATCGGCTGCTAGTAAAGCACTTAGATAAGTAGGCATCGGTTCTTTATCAGTGCCAAGGTTTACTTCTTTCAAAGCGTCCACTGTTGTTTTTACCCCTTCTTCAAGTTCAGGCGGAGCATCCTTTGCATCTTCATCTTCTTGAGGGTCCCCATCGTTGAAGAATATATGGTAACACGATGAAACATCCTCCAATTTCTCATCATCCTCCATTAGAATTGAAACACCATTCTCGCCTAATGCACTAACGTGATAGGAAGAACCCACACTTTCTTCATCTTCATCACGTTCCTTAGTGTAGACCACGGTATATGGATTTACCTTCAATACCTCATCACACGAAACTATGACTGTAATTTGTTGCTTCTTCAAATTGTGAAGTGAATGTGATACTCTATTAGATGGGATGGACAATAGAGCTCTATTGAGTGAGATAATTTTATGTTCATGTATATCTATGCATATTTTACCTCACTATAAAAGGTTTTAACTAGCAACAAACGTGCCTACTTTGTAAGCCAATTTACAACTTTCCCCATATATAATCATACCTCTAATTGTTTGAGTAATTTAGTCATATAATGTATTATTTTATTGTATTTCCACTTCAGAATCTTGAGTTGTTTTAGTGGGCCTGTGTGTCGCAAGTGCTTGCCTTAACATACTGATATATCAAATAGTTAGAAACAAAGTTAACAATTTTTTTTTCTTTCTTTCTTTTCCAACCAATCAATTTATTTTTTTTTACAGTCATAGTGCATCTTATAAACCTGAGATATACAGTGTATCTAGAGTTGTGAGTTCCATCACGAATAGCTTATCTCAACCCATATATGTTTGCTACACATAATTAATTACCTAGTCAGAGAATACCCTCACTATTAACAGTCATATCCTTGCTTTTACTAGCTAGAAACTAATCTCGGTAATTAAACAATCGCTCATCCTCGTATTGAATATCCTTTATACACTCTACATCGGGCTTGGCCACTAGCCAATAATGTCTTTGATATTTTTTTCACATTGAATCTAATACGTGTATCCTCTAGTCTTTGCATATCTTCGTCCAGAAGTATCTCTACAGGTGTTATATGCGCCAAAATACCCATAGGTATTTTTTTTTTGCATAAGCTATAATATTTATATTTTCCGAACAATACAAAATAGTACAATTATATCTTCAGTAGTTCCCTCCATCAGCATTGCTAAATATTTATATTTCTGTGGGTTTTATATGTACTTCAGGCTCTTGTGTTAGGTATAAATCTCATAGGTTTATTCGTATAAATAGTATCTCTATATCTTAAAAGGAAATACCACTATGACCATCTCCAAATCATGAATGGCATAATACGACTTGAGCTTTTTCAATTTCCTTAGAGCATAGGCTATCACGCGACTATTTTGCATGAGAAAATATCCTAATCCTACCTCGAAGTATCACATAACATCGTGAATCCTCTAGAGCCTATTGGAATAAGGCTAATATTAGTGTAATTGTCAAACATTCTTTCTCGTTGTACATTTCTCCATCCACTGAAATTTAGCGATTTTCTATGTTAACTTGATGAGTGGTGGTGCTATTCTAGAGAAATCCTACACAATTGCCTATAGTAGCATGTCAAGCCAAAAGTAATCTCTGTAGGAGAAATGGGTCTCGACCATTTATGAATTGTTTCTATCTTCTTAGAATCTACCATTTTTCATTCTTAGATACCATGTGTCCTATGAATACCATCGAGTCCAGCTAATTGAAGAACTTGGAAAAAAAGGTTGATTTTCCTGCAGTGTCTTTGACATATTTTTCAAGTAATTCTCGTGCTCTTCTCGGGTATGAGAATATGCCAAAATATAGTACGTAAAAACTATGTATTGTTTTTTTCCAAAAACAACTTTGAACACCATATTCATTATATACATCAATGCAATTGGAGCACTGGCCAATCTAAAGGACATCATAGATAACTCATAATGTTTGTACCGAGTACTAGAGGCAATATCGAAATATCTTCCTTTATTATTCTAAGGTGATGATAACCAGACTAAAGATCAATGGCTCCTTGTAACTGGTCAAACAAGTTATCTATATAAGACAAGGGATATTTGTTGTGTATTGTTATCTTATTTAATTATCTGTAGTTGGCCCACATTCTTAAAGCCTCATCCCTTTTTTTTCAAACAATATTGGTGTACCTCATGGTGCAACACTCGGTATGATAAAACCTGTATCCAGTAGGTGTCTCAATTATTCAATTAGCTCTCTCAACTCTGTTTGTGCCATATGATATAGTTTGCGTGTCAGGTGTCAGCTCAATACCGAAGTCTATTTCTCATATTGGAGGTAGTCCTAGTAAATCCTTAGGAATACATTAGAGAATCTCTCATTATGATACTTTTGTTTTTCTCAAACTAAGTGTTTCTTCTCTTGTGCCCCTTACCGTTCTATGAGATCCAAACAACCTTTCTTCTATACCGTTAAGTCTTCAAAATATATAATTTGCTCATCTCTAAAACATATAATCCCCTTTTTGGACAAAACTAGCTTTTAAAGTTCACCAAACCTAATAGTATTTCCATAGTAATCGAGGGTAGCATGGTAAGAAGATAATTAATCCATATCAATCTGTACGTTAGAGTCAACCATATCAAGTACAACTTGGTTAGCTACGGTTTATTTCTCTTAACTTGAATCTTAAAAGTTTTAAACATATGTCTAACTACTATAAGTTTTTCACAGATGTGGCAACCCGAAAAGGATCGCTTAATATCTCAAAACATTCTTGATTTTTAAATCTTCGGCTCATATTAAAATCCATACTAAAAGATATTCTAATCTCGATCTTCTTATGTGAGTTCTTGCACGCCTATCATGTCCATATTTTTAATCTTTCTGGTAAGTATAACTGCTACAGAATAGGTTTAAGTCTTCATATATGCAGTTAATATCTTGTTTAAACAGTTAACCAACCTTTCAACAAGCCTCTAAACTTAAGATGTTTCTTGCGTAACCAGCTCAAATCATTCATACTCAAGATTGTATGTCACATCAAAACAAAAATCAAGCAAACACTCCTCGTCACATTCGAATCGTCTTAACACATCCCGCAGTCACATCATACTCATCACAAAGCCATTTCCACCGCTCATCGAGCCACAAATTCCACTCGTAGGGATATTACCGGATATATGAGTCCAAATGTACAAGTTCTCACAACTGAAACTTTTGAGTCTAAGCTGCGGTCTAAACCTGGCCTCAAGTCCTCTAGACGGGCCCATCACTAAAACACAGAATACACTTCTCCAACCTCGTTCATGGAATCATAAGCCAGCGATGCACAGTTGATACTGAGCGCTCACATGCGCACATGAATGCGTGGAAGGAGTTCAAATAGTTATGTTTCAAGCTGAATCAATTTCGCACGATAGAATACAAGAAAGTGAAATTTTTCCTAAGGATTTGGCAGCCTATTAAAGATAAGTACAGACGTCTTCGTACCGATCCGCAAGACTCTACTAAATCTGCTCATGACTCGTGAGACCTATGTAACCTAGAGCTCTGATACCAACTTGTCACGATCCAAAATCTCACCTGTCGTGATGACACATATCTTAATACTAGGCAAGCCGACAATCTCAATAAACCACCATATCTTTTAAATTTAAAAATATAATTATTAAATTCAGCGGAAGAAAAACCTCACAAACACAAATATAAACACTCCCAAATTCCGGTGTCACTGAGTACATGAGCATCTAATATAAATACAGAGTCTGGCTAATAAAACACTGTCTGAAAGTATAGAACAGTACAATAATTGAAAGAAAGAGAGACAAGGTCAGCGGACTCCAGGAAGCTACCTTGATAGACTCCAACTGATAGCACTCTAAGATCTAACAGTCGTCGTATCCGAAAGCACCTGGATCTGCACACAATGTGCAGAGTGTAGTATGAGTACAACCAACTCAATAAGTAACAAGACTAACCTCTGGGCTGAAAGTAGTGACGAGCTTCGCAGGTACAGTCAAGTATAAATAATGGTACAAAAATATAGGCATGCTTTCAAGTTCAACAGTTAAACCCAATACAAGTGAAATAGATCAATACTGCATGATATGAGGAATATGACATCTCAGTAGAAAAGACCTCAGGTAAATACTGGTCACAAATTATTCGGTCACTCGGTACTGTTTACGGCCAATCAAGCCCAGGGATATTCTATCCCGTATATATATACACATCGACTGACAGTCAGTCACTCAGTACCGTATAAGGCTAATCTAGCTCTGGGTAATGTATCCCCAAATATAAATGATACGGATAAGATCTATGTCCGGGGAAATTTCATCACAATATATATAAATAAGTAAGGAAAGTCCATGCCCTGGAAAGTCCATCCCGAATAAATAATCATCAACGCTCACTGGGGGTGTATACAGACTCCGGAGGGGCTCCTTCAGCCCAAGCATAATATAAAGCCGATATGTCCTACTGCAGGCGGGCAGTCCCGATCCGTATAATAAATAATCCTATAAGGCCTGCTCCAGGCGGGCAGCCCCGATCCATATAATAATAAAACCAACAAGGTCTGCTGCAGGCGGGCAGCCCCGATCCATATAATAATAAAACCAACAAGGTCTGCTGCAGGCGGGCAGCCCCGATCCATATAATAATAAAGCCAACAAGGCCTGCTGCAGGCGGGCAGCCCCGATCCATATAATAGTAAAGCCTATAAGGCCTGCTGCGGTGTGAAGCCCGATCCCATAATAATAATAATAATAATATATATAAAGCCGATATAGCCTGCCGCAGGCGGGCAGCCTCGATCCCATAAATGTCCTCACAATGGATGAGCACGACTGAGTATGAAATGTATATTTTAAAATAATTAATTTAACAGCAACACGACCCCATGGGTCCCAAAATATCGGAACGTAGCCTAAACATGATCTTTAATAAGAGCCTCAGCTCAATTTCTCTAACACGTGGGAAATGTTCAGATAATAATATGATTCTTTAATTTATACAACTTCACAGAATTTATTCAAATCAGAATTTCAATGGTGCACGTCCACACGCTTGTCAACTATCATAAGCGTCACCTCCAGACAATTTATATAACACCAACTCAGGGATTCATACCCTCCGAACCAAGTTGAGAAGTGTTACTTACCTCAAACCGTGAAATTCTTTACTCTGCTATGCCTTTTTCCTCGCAAATCGGCCTCCAAATACCTCGAATCTAGTAAGAATTAATTTGATTCAATCCACACAATTATATGAATTAATTCCATATCAAAATACTAACACTTCCTCACAAAATTCGAAATTACACTCCAAAAATTGCCCATGAGGCCCACATCTCTGAACCCGACAAAAGTTATAAAATCAGACAACCCATTCAATTACGAGTTCAACCATACTAATTTCACTCAAATCTGACTCCGAATCGGTGTTCAAATCCTAAAAATTTGTTTTATAAAATTTCCACAATTTTCCCCAAATTTTTATCTCAAAATACTGATTAAATGATGAAAACAATGATATATTCATGTATGTTAACCAAATCCGAGTTAGAATCACTTACCCCGATGAATTTCTTAAAAACTCCCCAAAACATCGTCACAAATCGAGCTCTCTAGGTCTAAAAATGAAATAATACCCTAGGCCTCGATTATATAGTACACCCTCTGACCTCCCAATGTGCGGTCCGCACATTTCCAAGTGCGGTCGCACATTTCCAAGTTTTGCAGTGGCACAAACATTGTGCGGCCACACTTCACAGCCTTTCCACTACTAGGCTTCGATAAATTAGTCATAACGTTCTCTACAGATGTCCAAATTATGATTTCTTTACCTTTATGAAAACTAGACATGAAAGTATACAACTTTTGTTTTTGAAGCATCTCCAAATTCCTTGTGGATCAAAATATATAAGCTTTCGAAGTCGGACCATCGAATCTACAGAACCCCTGATGTGCGGCTGCACACAAAATTGTGCGGTCCGCACGTTTCCTCTGGACATCGCTCAAAGCTCACCCCGAAACTCACCGAGCCACTCGGGATACCGTTCAAATATACCAACAAGTTTTATAACATAACACGGACCTACTTGAGGCCTCAAATCACTTAAAACAACATCAAAATAACGAATCGCACCTCAAATCAAAATCTATGAACTTTGAACTTTCAAATTCTATATCTTGTGCCGAAACACATCAAATCAAATCCGTAATGACTTTAAATTTTGCATACAAGTCATAAATGACATAACGGAGCTATATAAATTTTCAGATCTAGATTCCGACTCCAATATCAAAAAGTCAACTCCCCGGTCAAACTTTTTAAAAATTTAATTTTTGTCATTTCAAGCCAAATTCTACCACGGACTTTCAAATAATTTTTCGGGCATGCTCCTAAGTCCAAAATCACCATACGGAGCTATTGGAATCATCAAAACTCTATTCCGGCGTCGTTTACAGATAAGTTGACATCCGGTCACTATTTTAACTTAAGCTTTAAACATTGGAACTAAGTGTTCCAATTCATTCCAAAACCTCACCGGACCCAAACCAATTAATCCGGTAAGTCATAAAATAACTGTAAAGTATAAATTGAGCAGTAAATAGAGAAATAGAGTTGTAATACTCAAAACGATCGGTCGGATCGTTACAAGAATCAACCTTTCACGCAAGGTCGAGATCCATGACTCCGAGAACTATGTTGAGATTCTCATGCCATGACTTGAAGTTAGTGCCATTCAACATAGGAATTGAATTTATGTTGGCAGTAATATTTGTAGGAGTAATTTTAGCTGAATCAGAGAACAACAAACAACGAAATAAGCTCACACAATACTTAAATCAAAATAAAGATAAATTTGAATAAAGGTAAACCCCATCTCAAGGTACCGGGTACTCCATTAATATTTCATTTTTGGATAAAATATTAATTTGTAAGTGGTATCTTGGTGTAGTAATCAAACATTGATAATAAAGAACATGTCAAATAATAAATCTTCCTTTGGGCCGATTTATTATTCATATGTAAAACTAAATAATTATCATGCATCTATTATCACAAGATGCACATGTAATTCTGTTAAATATTGACCTTCCTTTAGGCCGATCAATATTCACATAGGTTATACATACTCAACCTTTTATATTTTAAAATAAATAAATCTCCACAAGAGAGATTACTTTGGCCACATCAAGTTTTGGCTTTATTTATTTCAAAATATATACAACTTTTTCAATATTCAAATTTAAATTCTCCGGAAACAAAAATACATGTCTTAAATTATGGTGGCCCCAAAAATGAATTAACCACAAACAAGAACTGCCAGTACTTAAAAAAATGATGAATCTAAAAAATCAATTTACCAAACTAAATTAAAAAATTACTCAACAAGCTAAACTTTTCTAGCAGTAAGTATGTCGCAAAAGCGGCTCTAAAATCCCAAACCAAAAATAACGGAATGGTAGGCTTAAATAAATTTCATAAATTGTGGGCTTGAGAAGGGGGATTTGCAGTCGTACCCTATATTTGTGTCACCTTTTAACATGTATCCTATTTTTTAAAATTATTAATTTGGTAGCCATCTCACAAAAAATCCGTAATAATATGACAATTATACCCCTGACAAAAGATATAAAACGATATCCTCCTCTGCTCTCAACAACTTTATAAAAAATCAGAAACTTGTCCAGATTCATCTTCAGAATTACAGTTGCATGAAGTTGTTTCACCTTGAAGCTAAAACGTCATGTTAATATAGCATGGAGTTGTTTCACATTGAAACTAAAACTTCATGCTAATGCATGCTGAAGTTATTTATCCTGCAGTCTACAGTTTTGTCATGAATTTTATTCGAAACTTCAATCTAAACATGCTGAAATTATTTAGTTCATTTACTAAAACCTCAAACTAAACATGCTGAAGTTATTTAGTTCATTTGCTAAAACTTCAGACTAAACATGCTTAAATTTTTGTCTTGTAGTATGTAATTTTCTAATGAGTTTTTACTAATTCATGCTGAAGTTATTTAGTTCATTTGCTAAAACTTCAGACTAAACATGCTTAAATTTTTGTCTTGTAGTATGTAATTTTCTAATGAGTTTTTACTAATTCATGCTGAAGTTATTTAGTTCATTTGCTAAAACTTCAGACTAAACATGCTTAAATTTTTGTCTTGTAGTATGTAATTTTCTAATGAGTTTTTACTAATTCATGCTGAAGTTATTTAGTTCATTTGCTAAAATTTCAGACTAAACATGCTGAAGTTATTTAGTTCATTTGCTAAAATTTCAGACTAAACATGCTGAAGTTTTTTAGTTCATTTGTTAAAACTTTAGACTAAACATGCTTAAGTTTTTGTTTTGCAGTATGTAATTTTTTAAAGAGTTTTTGCTAATGCATGCTGATGTTATTTTGTTCATTTGCTAAAATTTCATACCAAAACATGCTGAAGTTTTGTAACGCAGTCTACAGTTTTGTCCTGAGTTTTATCCGAAACTTCAGTCTAAACAAGCTAAAAATTTTTAGTTTATTTTATAAAACTTTAGCCTAAACATGTTTAAATTTTTGCCCAGCAGTTTGTCAATAGTCTTTTATTAAAGAAGGGAAAAATCCTCTTTTTAAAATGCTTTTAACAAAAAAGAATGGGTACGGATGCAAACGAAAAAATAAAACGGGTATAAGTTAAAAAGGAGCGACCAAATAGGGCGCCCCATGCAATTTTTACTAAAACAAAGCTGCCAATATGTATAAATATATATTTTTATTTAATAGTTTATGCAAAATCATCAAATTTAGCTATTTAAATGAAAATATTTATGACAACAATACTTTTTATTCTGTAACACAAACCACAATACCTTCTTAAAGTAGGATAGAACCACAGCCGCAATAATTCCTTATATTGCATTTTTTATTATTTTTAAATATGAAAGAGCTAATTAACGATAAGAATACAACTAGAAAAGACTTTCAAAGCCTTACTGCAGTAACCAGTAATGGAGGTTAAACCTCCAAATTTCCAACCTTAATGTATGCCGCAACCAAAACCTTGTTCTTAATTCCTTTTGTTAATTTATTATTTCTCAAAATAATCAAGCAACCAAATTCAAAAGGGAAGGCAAACTCCATTCTGGGTAATGCACACCCAGTAGCGGCGTAAGCACCTAATTTCATGACCCTTTTTTTTTCCTGAATTTGCTGAAAATAAACTATAATCTTTTGAAGTCAAAAGCTTGAGAACTGAAGCAGCAGCAATACCCACAATGCAATTTCTGTTTTGCTGCACAAAATAGCCTAAACTAGCATTTACATAAGATACAAATTCATAATTGCTCTCCTTTTGAAAACAGAAAACAAATTTGATCGAATCCATGTTCTATTAGCTTTACGAAATCTAATATCAAACCAAAACTAATTTTTAATGATTTAATACGATATAGGCTATGATGCCAATTATTGGAACTAAAATTCTTTAAGATGAAAACCATCATCTTTTACCCAAAACCTATCATGTCAAATCATCAAGAATAAATACTAGATGCGGAAGCGTACCTGAATTCATGGGAATGGATGAAACTCGTTATCTTGCGGTTAGTACTCTTCCAAACCAAGATATAAGCCGTAATCGACTTCCTAACGATGGGATACTAGAAAGAAAATCATACGCCTGATTTGGGGACCATAACCCTATTAATAGGTGCACACGGTTATGTATTTCTAATTTAGCTCATCATCAAATTAGAAACTATATCCGGGTATCTACACATAAGACCACATACTTTACAAGGTATCTAGTAGACCCATTTAACTTCAAAATTGATAAAATTTAAGGGTCCACCAAACTATGTAGAGAACCAGAATCTCTATTAGTTCCCACGGAACACACGCACACTGCAATAGGTAAATGACACAAAGAAGTTTTACGTGGAAAACTCTCAACTCACAGGATTAAAAATCACGTCCTACCCTTTTAGGATTTCCACTTCACTACTGAGCAAACTTTAGATTACAACCTATTGTAATCTAAGAATTAACCTCTTAATCCTCACTAACTTGTAACAACTCTATTAAAAGCCACTTTGTAATAATTCTATTACAAAAACTTACAACTCGACTAACTCTAGCCAAGACACAAATACAAGAGTTTATGATTTACAAGGGTTTCCTACACAATACTTCTAACTAAGCTAAGTAGGAATTACAAGTAAAGAACTTTAACAAAGGTGCAACACAACTAAGGACATGTAATAACTCAATACAGGGAACTGGTCCGTTGTTATGTTGTTCTTTGTTCCTAATGCTCTTGAGAATCGCTTGCCAGATTGATTGGTCACTTGAGAGAGTGCTTGAACGATTCTTCGATGCTCAAGTAATATTTTGCCTTTGGTTTAATGTTAATATAGCATTAGTGACATCACTTGAATGATGCAAGCATGTTTGGTACAGGAGCATTCCCAATAAAGTTGACTGTTCCACTGTTTTGCACTGTTGCGTGTGCAGGCAGCAACTTTACAGCTGTTGGAGAGTTGACTGGGTAAGGTCACCAAGGGAACTGATGTCCATTTGTTCCCCTTGTTGAATCTTTGACTCCCGAAGCGTTGATTTACAATTCCAGCTTAAGTCTTGTTGTTCCCACATACTTGAGAATGTGCATCAGGTTCCTTATCTGGTTCTTATCATTAAGTTTGTTAGATCATCAAAACATAACAAGGTACATATAGCCTATCAATTTCCCCCTTTTTAATGATGACAAACTTATAATTGAAGTTCTCCCTAAGAACCAGAATGACATACACACATATCGTATATTCCCCCTGAATCTGTTCCCCCTCAATTATGTTTCCCCCTTTTGGCATCATAAAAAGAGTAGTAGCAAGCAATAAGCATAAAGAAGTCTAGCTTGGTTAACTTATGCCACATATGTTCACACAATCATGACTAAAAATAGAGCAAATGAGCAAGGCATATACAACAAAAGGATGAAACTTCTATTGATTTTTGGAAATTAAGCAGGGAGTAGTTCCATTATTACCAACACATCCTCAAAATAAAAACAGCAAAAACAGAAGTACCAGTCATAAACATCATCAGAACTAAAACAAAGGACAAACACTAGGATTTGATACTGGAAAGGGCACACTTTCTAGGGAGCACTGGAAGGGGAAGGCTTAGAGGAAGAGGCAAGGGTTTTGAGGACGATGTCCATTCGAGCGTTTGCGGACATCTGCTCATTGAGCAATTTCTCCTTTAGGTCCTCAACCTATTTCTTGAGATCGGTATTTTTCTTAGTCAGACGGGCAACCTCTGTGCTTTGAGAGCTACTAGAACCAGGTGCCTCCTGAAGCTGACTTAGCTGACCCTCAAGAATGGCATTCCTTGCCTTCAGTTTCCTCATCTTATCAGTGACATTGTTTTGGGCGTTGATCAACTGGGAGATAGTAGAAGTGCTGCCAACCCCTCCAACTTTATCAATGCACTCACACTCCTCTAGAGTGGTCTTGGAGGAGGTTTGCTTACGAGTACCCACCTTAGCTTTTCCCAAAGGGACTTTGAAGAACTCAAACACCTTGGTGAGAAGAAACCCATAAGGCAGACCATGATTACCAACCTTACATTCTGCCATATTTTGCATGTGTTCTATCATAATGCCAGGCAGGTTGATGGTGGTGTAGCCATCCAGTGCTTCCATGAGAACTAGGTCTGCTCTAGATGTAATTGACCTTCTTTCAGCATGAGGGAGCAAAACTTTATTCACCATTTCAAACAGTAATTGGTACACCAGAAGAAGGGCATTCTTGTGTACTCGTTCCCCCTGCTGAACTGCCTTATCCTTCATGATAGCATTTCTCAAGTTTGAAGAGCAGGAGCCTTGAATCGACAATAATACCTCAGCAGGCACACCCAGAATAGATCCCAGCATAGCATAGTCCATCACAGAATCTACCCTATTCACCATCATGCAAATATGATCATCCTCAACTGTGAAGAAGTCAGCATAGAAGCTGCTCACTTCTTCCTCATACACTTTGGGACTATCACATGTGAACAAGTGCGTCCACTGTTGAAATTCATAGATCTCCACCAATTGTCGCATGCCATTCATATCCAGAATATAAGGGGAAAATGTACGGCCCCACAACACCTTTTGATTTTTCAACTTTTCTTTCACAACAGCCTGAGTATCATCAACCTTTGCCTTCTTGGAAGAACCAGGTTCCTCACCGGCATCACACTTCCTTTTCAGTGATTTGCAAGCACTCTTTCCTTTCTCAGCCGACTTCTCAGACACCTTTCCAACTGATTTTTCCATCACTTTTACTCTAGATTCTTCCACTAACTTTTCACCAGAGTTATCACTTTCACTCTTTTTTCGACTCTCAGCCCTCGCAGAGGATCCCTTTTTTGACTTGGAGATACAATGTTTCTGTGAGAACTTTCGAGTCAAGGAGCCAGTTTCCTCGTCCACTTCATCATCAACATTGACACATGCACTGCTTGCTCATTTACAATCTTCCCATCCTTTACCAATCTTCTCCTTTTTCTTTGTTCTTGGCTTTTCCTAATAATAGACTCAAGAGCCTCCTTCATTTGTAACCTACTGGTAGGTCGCTTAGGAGTTGGCGCTTGAGTAGTGGCCTATCCACTTCTAGCCCTGATAAAACTAGCAATATCCACATTATCATAATCATCTTCACTTTCTTCATTCTCCTCTTCAGATAGAGATCTCATTTCAGGAACAACCATAGATAAAGGCTCAGCGTAGAAGTGAGGAAAGGGAGCAGGATCAGTACTGACCTGGGGTTCAGGAGAGAACCTAGAAGTTGGCTCCTCTGTGGAGGGAACGGGTCCCTCAGTAGGTGCCCCATATTGTCCGGTGCCGATGGTTCAACGGGAATAAGTTCCCTATTCTCTACTAGAGTCCTATTTTCTTCCCCTTGATACTCAGATACACCCTCACCATCCTCAATGACAAGACCCTCAGCAGCTATCGACAACATATTTTCTATGGCTTTTTTTTCTTGTAACCCCATGAAAAACCTGATAGAAGAAGGAATGTTACCTGTAGACTCAAGACTAGGGGTTGTCATTGTTGATTCAGCATGGACAGGACCAACCACTTGGTCTTTATCAGTGTATTCTTCCATTGGTAGACTGGAGATGTCCTGTTTTTCTTCTTCTTCGACTACATTCGCTTCAACAAGTTTTTCCGACGAGGCAGAAGGAGAAGTCGTAGCCACAAACTTCTTAGGAGTCGAAGTTTTGCGACTCCGATGAGAACCAGTACTCGATTGGGTAGGAGAGGTGGCAGAGGTTGGCGGTGATTCTGCCTTAGGGTTTGGACTGGTTGGTGTGGAGAGTGTGGGTTCTATGATCGGCGTTTCAATAGGTGAGGGCTCAATGGAGGTGACACTTGGAACATTTTGAGTTTCCTGGTGTTTAGACATGGTGGGAAGCAGTGAGTTGAAGAAGAGATAGTTATGGTTTAAATAGGGAAAATAAAGGGAAATTTTGGATTGTTAATGTGAATAGTGGTGGAAGTGATGGTGAAAGGATGTATTTAAGAGGGATAAGGGACCGGTTAAGAAAGGTGGCAGTTTGGGTAGTCGGGTCGACGGGTGAGACGCTTGGGTTCAAAAATCGGGAAAGAAAAAAAGCTAACAATATGATGATGTGGCACCGTTTGAACCGTTTAAAAATTATGAATGAGAGTATAGAGAAACTACTAACCTATGTCAAAGGAACTAGGTTCCCTGACGAATTTTGCAAATGTAAGCTTCATCCTTTGACCAACGTGCAATGTATCAGCTGCTTGTTTGCTCTGTAATCATCATGCGTGTTTACCTGTAACGGTATAGAAATGAGTTAGACTTTGCCAGAAAGCACTTTTTAGCTAAACTACATGTACATTTCTGTCATAGCCAAGCATCGAGGGACCAGGTTCTCAGCTTGGTTTTATTAGCCCTAGTGCCAAGCGATTTCTTTCTAAGTGCTCTCTGTTCAGTGCTTTGGTGAATATGTCTGCAATTTGATCTTTTGTGCTGCAAAATTTCATACATATGAGACAGTTTTCAACATTGTCTCTGAGAAAGTGGTGACGCACATCAATGTGCTTTGTTCTCTTATGTTGGACTGGATTCTTGGCCATATTGAGTGCACTGGTATTGTCACACAGCAACTGTACACATTTAGAGAACACTCCAAAGTCTTCCAGCTGCTGCTTAATCCATTGTAGTTGAGTACAACAAGATGCAGCTGCCACATATTCTGCTTCTGCAGTGGAGAAGGCCACTGAGTTTTATTTTTTTGTACCCCATGAAATTAGACATGAACCCAGAAAATGTGCCATTCCAGACGTGCTTTTCCTGTCCACCAGATACCCTGCATAATCAGCATCAGCATGCCTAACTAAATCAAAGTTATCTCCAAAAGAGTAGTAGAGAACCAGGTCCTGTGTTGCTTTGAGATATCTCAGGATTCTCTTGGCAGCCTTCAGATGAGATTCCTTTGGATTAGATTGAAACCTGGCACAGAATCCCACACTAAAGACAATATATGGTCTGCTTGCTGTGAGATACAAGAATGACCCTATGATACCTCTATACATGGTCTGATTCACAGGGAAACCAGGTTCATCCATGTCTAGACGAGTGGTTATGGCAATGGGAGTGTCAATGATTTTTGATGCTTCCATGTCAAATCTCTTCAGCAGCTCCTTGATGTACTTCTGCTGACTTATCAAAGTCCCCTTTTGAGATTGCTTCACTTGTAAACCCAAGAAGAAATTCAATTCCCCCATCATGCTCATTTCAAACTCACTTCCCATGAGTTTTGCAAATTCCTCACACAAGGAGTCAACTGTTGCTCCGAAAATAATGTCATCAACTTAAACTTGCATAATGAGCAGGTTCCTCCCGCGTTTCTTCAGAAAAAGGGTGTTGTCAATTTTTCCTCTTGTAAAGTCATTTTCTATAAGGCATTTTGACAACATTTCATACCAAGCGCGAGGAGCCTACTTTAATCCATATAAAGCCTTGTCAAGTCTAAAGACATGCTCAGGATGTTCATGATTGTCAAATCAAGGAAGTTGCTTGACGAAGACTTCTTCCTTTAGAAAGCTATTCAGAAATGCACTTTTGACATCCATTTGAAACAATGTGAATTCCATATGTGATGCAAAGGTAATAAGAATTCTGATAGCCTCCATTCGAGCGACTGGAGCGAAAGTTTCATCATAATCAATCCCTTCTTCCTGATTGTAGCCTTGAACTACTAGCCTTGCCCTGTTTCTTGTGGTGTTTCCAAACTCATCAAGTTTGTTCTTGAATACCCACCTGGTTCCAATAATAGTACGATCCACAGGTCGCGGAACCAGGTGCCATACCTTGTTTCTCTCAAATTGATGGAGCTCTTCTTGCATGGCAGTAATCCAGTCTGCATTTTCTAATGCTTCTTTGATATTTTTGGACTTTATTTTAGAAAGAAAGGCTGAGAGAGCAAGTGTGTTTCTAGCCTTTGATCTGGTTTGAATTCCTGAATCAAGAGGAGTGATTATGTTTTCAAGAGGGTGTGAACCTTTGTGCTTCCAATTTGGTACCTGAATCTCATTAATAGAAGATCCAGGTATATCTGACTGTGGTTCTTGGCTGCTTCTCATCTCAGCATATGGGGTTCCTTGGACAGCATCGATAACTCTATTCTCAGCTTCAGTTGTCATGATTATGGGACCAGGTTCCTCTCCATCAGTTGGAGACATAGTCGCACCATCTTCATTGGATTCCTTGACGTGACTCATCATGTCAGCCTTTCCATTTGCCATGTCAATAACTTCACCAGGGACATTTGATAGCTCTCCATCTTGATCAGCCTTATCATGTGCAGCTTTTCCAAGAGGGTGTTGTGCTTCGTCAAAGATTACATGTATGTTTTCCTCAACATATTGAGTTCTTTTGTTGTATACCTTATAGGCTTTGCTTTGTGATGAATATCTAAGAAATATTCCTTCATCACTCTTGGCATCAAACTTTCCTAGAGCTTCCTTACTATTGTTGAGAACAAAGCATTTACAACCAAATTTCCTCAAGTGTGTTAGCTTAGGTTTTCTCCCATTCAGCAGTTCATGCGGGGTTTTGTTCAGGAGGGACCTGATCATGCACCTGTTCACCAAGTAGCATGCAGTGTTGACTGCCTCTGCCCAGAAACCTTTTGCAACACCACTATCAATCAGCATTGTTCTTGCCATGTCTTCAAGAGTCCTATTCTTACTCTCTACAACATCATTTTGTTGTGGTGTTCTTGGAGATGAAAAATTGTGAGTAATGCCATTTTCAACACAGAATTCGTCGAATTTGGCATTATCAAATTTTGTCCCATGATGAGACCTGATACATACTACAGTATTACCCATCTTCACTTGGATCTTCTTGACAAATGTAACAAATACTTGGAAGGTTTCATACTTGGTTCTGAGAAATAAAGTCCAGGTGAATCTGGAGTAGTCATCCACAATGACGCAGATGTACCTTTTCCCTCCTCTACTTGGCACTCTCATAAGTCCACATAGATCTATATGGAGAATATCAAGTGGCCTTGAGGTACTAACATCTATTTTGGGCTTGAAAGAAGATATGACATATTTTCCTTTAGCACACACATCACACACCTTGTGATCCTTGAAGCTTGACTTGGGCAGACTACGAACCAGGTCCTTTTTTACCAGTTTGTTCAACAGTGAGAAATTTGCATGACCGAGCCTTCTGTGACATAACTCAGCATCATCATCAACAACACTTAGACAGTTGAGATCACCACTCTGCAGGGACTCAAAATCAGCAACATAAATGTTTTTGTATCTTTTCGTCACTAGCACCACTTCACCAGTCACAAGATTTGTGACTATGCATATCTTTGACACAAATTCCACTTTGTTTCCCTTGTCACAGATTTGGGAAACACTCAGCAAATTGTACTACAATCCGTTCACATAGTACACATTTTCAATAGAGTGAGAGAGAGACTTCCCAATCCTTCCAACTACCAGAATGTATCCCTTCTTGCCATTTCCAAATGGTACACTCCCTCCTTGCAGGGCCTTCAGTGAAAGGAAATCTTTTGTACTTCCAGTCATGTGCTTTGAGCAACCACTATCCATGTACCATATTTGGCTGCTCCCTTTCACTGTTTCCTGCACAAGGAAATTAAGGGTTAGACTTAGAAACCCAAACAAGTTTGGTCCCTTGTAATGAGGAAAGGGATGAATAAGAGTTCTTTTGGTCCAAGCAGGCATCATGCGTCTTTTATACGGGGGACCAGGTTCTATACCAGTAATCACCTTTTTAGCAAAAACTTTATTTTTCTGTTGAGACTGAAACTTGGCCTTACAGGTTTCCTTAAAGTATCCAGTGTTACCACAGTGAGTGCAGAGCCAGTTGTCAGGTACAGTAACGTACTTGCTATGAGGGTTGTAGGGAATGTTTTCCCTTTGAAACCCGATTCCCTGCCTGTTTCTCCCATTGTTCGTGTACATGACAGTGATAGTTTTAGAGGACCAGGTCCACTTGAGTGATTTTTCAAGATCACTCTTGATTTTACTTAGTTCTTCATGAAGTTGTTTGTTTTTCTCGAGTTCAACACACAAACTAGATTTCACTGATTTTATCTCTTCTTCAAGCCTAAGATGTGTCTCATCCGCAACTTCCTTTCCCTTTTTAAGAATCTCATGCCTACCTTCTCCTTTTAGTTCCTCAATTGTGTCCTTCAGATCTATGACTACTACTAATAGATCATCTCTCTCATTCTCTATACTAGCAACCTTTTCAGTCAAGGCTTCTTTCTCTTTCTTAGCACACTCAATGGTCTCCTTTAGATCGACCATAACAACCACTAGATCATCTCTCTCATGTTCTACGTTTGCAACTTTTTCAGTTAAAACATCCTTTTCTTTCTTCAGACTCTCAGTGGTTTCTTTTAAATGTACCACAACAACTACTAGGTCATTTCTCGATTGTTCTGCTTCTCCTAGTTCAAGAATCAGTGCATTTTTATCATTTATAAGATTGTGATAAGCATCAATTAAAATATTTGCCAAAGACATAAGTTTTTTAGGAGAATAGGACTTCAGATTTCTTTGAACATCTAGAAAATTTACCTCATCATCATCGTCGTCGTCTTCATCATCATCGGACTGTGCCATCAGCGACATTTTTCCTCTTGAAGTGTTTGTCAGGAACCGGGTTCCTCTTAGCTACTTTGTTTGTGTTGTATTTGTATTGATCTTGATTGAAGAGAGGACAATCCTTGATGAAATGTCTTGTCTTACCACACTTATGACAAAGATCATAATTTTTTCGCTTGCTGGAGCTACCCCTTTTTGGAATGCCTCCATTTCTGCGAACCATTTTCTAGAATCTTTTTGTCAGGTCGGCCATATCAGCATCCTCACCACCTGAATCATTGATGTCTGTCTTGAGGACCAGGTTATTCTCCTTTTTGGGCTCTCTTCTCTTATTGTCCTTCTTCTGCTTCTTCTTCTTCTTCTTCTTCTTCATTTCATAGGTTTTCAGATTGTCAACAAGTTCATCGATGGTTAGCTTCTGCAGGTCCTTTGCCTCTATGATAGCATTCACTTTGCTTTCCCAGGAACTGAGCAAAACACTGAGTATTTTCCTGATGAGCTTGTTTCTTGGAGTGATTTCTCCCAGAGAGTGAAGCTCATTGATGATAGAAGTGAACCGGGTATGCATGTCCTGGATGGATTCATCATCTTTCATTCTGAAAAGCTCATATCCTGTGGTAAGCATATCAATCTTTGATTGCTTAACTTGTGTTGTTCCCTCGTGGGATGTTTGGAGAGCCTCCCAAATCTGCTTAGCAGATTGGCATATTGAGATCCTGTTGTATTTATCAGGACCGATACCACAGACAAGAATTTTCTTTGCACGAAAATTCTTTTCTATGGTCTTACGGTCAGCATCATTAAACTCCTTTCTTGTTTTGGGGATTGTTACAGCTAGGTCACCACTGGTTTTTATGGGGACGAAGGGTCCATCGCAGATGACGTCCTAGAGCTCTGAGTCTTCAGCCATGATGAAGTCGTGCATCCTAGTCTTTCACCATCTATATTATTGGCCATTGAATCTTGGTGTCCTGTAGGTAGGTTGACCTTCTTCGAAATTAGGTGGAGCAGCCATGAGGATCCTTTCTAGGTGCTAGCCTGATTGAAAGAACCTGCTCTGATACCAATTGATAGAATTTAAAGGTCTACCAAACTATATAGAGAACCAGGTTCTCTATTAGTTTCCACAGAACACACACACACACACTACAGTAGGTAAATGATACAAAGAAGTTTTACGTGAAAAACTCCCAACTCACGGGATTAAAAACCATGACCTACCCTTGTAGGATTTCAACTTCACTACTGAGCAAACTTTAGATTACAACCTATTGTAATCTAGGAATTAACCTCTTAATCCTTCACTAACTTGTAACAACTCTATTACAAACCACTTTGTAATAACTCTATTACAAAGACTTACAACTCGACTAACTCTAGCCAAGACACAAACACAAGGGTTTCCTACACAATGCTTCTAACTAAGCTAAGTAGGAATAACAAGTAATAAAATTTAACAAAGGTGCAACACAACTAAGGACATGTAATAACTCAATACAAGGAACTGGTCCATTGTTATATTGTTCTTTGTTCCTGATGCTCTTGAGAATCGTTTGCCAGATTGATTGGTCACTTGAGAGAGTACTTGAACGATTCTTCGATGCTCAAGTAATATTTTGCCTTTGGTTTAATGTTAATATAACATTAGTGACATCACCTGAATGATGCAAGCATGTTTGGTACAAGAGCATTCCCAATAAAGTTGATTGTTGTACTGTTTTGCACTATTGCGTGTGTAGGCAGCAGCTTTACAGCTGTTGGAGAGTTGACTGGATACGGTCACCAGGGAAACTAATGTCTATCTGTTCCCCTTGTTGATTCTTTGACTCCTGAAACGTTGATTTACAATTCCAGCTTAAGTCTTGTTGTTTTCACATACTTGAGAATGTGTATCAGGTTCCTTATCTGGTTCTTGTCATTAAGTTTGTTAGATCATCAAAACATAACAAGGTATATATAACAACAACAACAACAACAACAACAACAACAACAACCCAGTAGAATCCCATTAATGGGGTCTGGGGAGGGTAGTGTGTACGCAGACCTTACCCCTACCCCGAAGGAGTAGAAAGGCTGTTTTTGAAAGACCCTCGGCTCAAAAATATTCAGATGCAAAGCAATACCATGAAATTAAGAAGAAAAATGCAAAGCAAAGGGAGAGGGGAGACAAAGGGAAGGGGGACAATATTAGTACCGCCACAACAATCATAAGAAAAATAAGAACACCGTGAAATCCAGAGAAAAGATGCAAAGCAAAAGCGATAGCTAGTAAATAGGACATACACTAAAAAGCGAAATAGTAAGTCACAATATTGGCACTAGCTATCTTAGACAAAACCCCTAAATGG
>AWOL01S0003026.1:65513-100853 GCA_000715115.1 Nicotiana otophora | reverse complement strand
GGCCAACACTCAACCCCATACATCATGGCCGGTCTAACTACCGCTTTATAAAACTTACCTTTGATTATCGGTGGCACTCTCTTGTCACACAAGACTCCAGATGCTAACCTCCACTTCATCCATCCTACCCCAATACGGTGTGTGACATCCTCGTCGATCTCCCCTCCCCCCTGGATAACCGAACCAAGGTACTTGAAGCTGCCTCTACTCGGGATGGCTATAACAAGGTATATATAGCCTAACAAAAATCTTAGCAGATCACTTTTAATTTGGCTTAACCTTTTAACGATAGCAACCAACATAAAATTATTCTTAATATCATATATGTGCAAGTCTATAAAAAGTTCTAACAGTAATTACTGTATTTATAGTGCTTGGTACATTCTTTTTCCCGGCCTTTTAGCTCATTCAATAGAACCTACAAATTCACAGGTACAATGAAAAAAGGAAAAAGAGAAGTAAAGATAGGAAAATATATGGTGAAGAATGAATTCATAACATTGCATAATACCTATATAGAGTTATGTTTTAGGGCATCTGAATTTACGCACAACAAGAAGATCCGCGGACGGAAGTAACTAGACAATTCATCAATCAAAGATTCATATCTTGGTATAGATGAAAAGAGTATTTGCAAATTCATTTGTTTGATACGAAGTGGTTGAATGTTTGGAAGATTTCCCGAATGAAATCTTACTTCCTACATAGATAATAAAAACAATATTATGATTAAGTCATAGAAACTCAAAGTTATTTGGTAATAACTCAGAATTCTTTTGGCTAGAGTACAAGTTGACCAGGCATTTATAGATTAAAAACCAACATAATTTTGCTATAAATGTACATACCGTTGATTCAGTTACGCTAGATGCAAGCACAAGGTGATACTTTCACCCAAACTTTCAGTAAAATTTCTCAACTGAAGCAACCTATTGGTTGCACGAACAGACTTCAATCGAACCTCAACTTCCATTAGCCTTGAACCAACCAACGGACAAAAGATTATGAGTTTTCTTCTATTTATTAGCTTGAATGAACGTAAATTGGGAGTAACAATAATAGCATCATCCAAGTCAACCATGTCACTTAAGCTCAAACTCTCCAATTCTGGACTCAGAATTTTGATTATATTCAATCCTCTACATAAACGAAGAAATAAGGATTTACGATGCGGGAATGCTAAGAAAATCTCTTGAGGAAATCCGTCGGGATTGTCTACACAATCTATATTCAGGACTTGTACCTTAGTACAAGCAGACAAATCAAGTTCAATTCCTAGTTCATGTGAACTAAACAAGTGAAACTCTGGTAGATTTCAAGCATGTATTTCTATTGTATGCATAAATCTATTGCCAAAATTCATATGAAACTTTTTAAGTTCATTTAAATCAGTAACCGAGAAGTGATAAAGCCAGTAACAATTTATCAAAGTTAACTCAACAATAGAAGGGCACTTTATATCTCTTTCAATGAAGACAAATACTTAATATCTCAAATCCAATTCATGCTGCAATTTCTTTTAAATGCAGAACAGTTAATAATCTTGACTCTAAAATATTCATAGACATGTAATACGTAGAACTACGCACAAACAAATAGAGTTCCGTGAAAATCACGTTGTCCGCAACAAGCTTGATAATAGGGTCCACGTGACAGCTGCATCGATAGGATCAGAGGTGGATCTAAGATTTTGATTTTATGTATCTATGGGTTCAACATTTAAAGTTTTTAGCATTGAACCCATTATAATTTAAAGTTATGGGCAGTAGCTTAGAGAAGAGAGGATTTGGTGGGGTAGAAGTTATACGAGGCTATCCGACTAAATCTTTTTATTTATTTATTATGTAAATAACTCAATTTAATCTTTAAAAATCAGGATTCCTTTACTTGAACAACAATCCAAGTCTGAGTTTTTGGCAAAAATTATCCTTGAACTATAGCCCAAACCTAAAATACATCCTTGTGATGTTTTATTGAACAAAAAACATCCTTAAACTATTTAAGCTATTGTAAGAATCATTCTTCCGTTAATTTTTGTCAAGAAAACTAAGGGCTAAGCAAAAGAGCATGCCAAGCACGTGAGTTTCCCCCTAAATTTTTCAAGAATGCCCCTCCTGCCCATAGTCTTTCACCTTCACAAAAAAAGACTAAGGCATCAAAAAATAAAGTTTCTTTCCATATGAACTTAGAATTATCTAGGAAAAACTCCTGAGCAAAAAGAGAAGCAAGGGCTATTGTTTCACGCCTCATAAACAAGGTAAAGAATCAATAGTAAAAAAGTTAGAGATTTTTCAATTCTATTGCAATTTTTGCTATTTCTCAAACTGAATTAGTTGGTTAATGTATTTGGCTTCTTAACGTACATCTTCTTTGTCACTTTAATTAAAATAGATTACTGCATGTGTAAAGGACAATTAGAAGTAACCAAGTCCCTTACCTTCTTTGTTGAAATTTCAGAAAGATATACTATTTTTATTTTTTTTCTCGTTCTGGTTTGAATAATCCCAATGTTTTACTCATTTTGCCCCAAAATAAAATATTGGAGAAGAGGATATTAGTTTAGAAGTTTTTCATCCAGAATTAGAATTGTTAGTTTCAGGAGTCTACAATCGATAACTAAATTTTCTGCCGCAAAAGAAAATATTTTTCTAGTTACAAGTTTACATCAAAAACCATTTCATTCGCAAAGATAATTAATTTTTTTCTCTTTGTTGCAGCAACAGTGGAATAGAATAATGTAAGATCCTTCATGTGATTCAAAAACTCTCAGGAAAAGTAGTTGATCGCGAAGTATAGTTAAAGATCGTTGCAGCAATGAGAAGAAAATTGGAGAAATTGGATGTCGTGGTTAAACAAGAGCAACGAATAGTCTTAAAATTCGATGGGAAAATTGAGAAATGAAAGAGGAAAAATTGAGGCAAAATCTGATTGTACTACTCGTTTATTTGCAGTTTTATATTAAATTTGTTATGTAAGTACAAGTTCAATAAAAAGTAGTCTTGCTGCCTAAGAGTATCATTTTGTTTCTTCTAACAAGTGTACTAATACCACTAATTCTTTATTTTTGTTAAGGTGAAGTAGTGAGACGTTGTAATAAAGCATTTATCAGTTAACTTTTTATCTTTGTTAATACTTAAAATCAGTGAAAAACCAGCAACAAGGGACATCTTTATACCCTTTACTACTCGATACATTTAGACCATCACACTGGCACCAGCAAAAGGCAATAATGAGCAGGGAAAAATAACAAACAATAGCAAAAAAATAACAAAAACTTTAAGCAAAATCAGTATCCATATACTGCAATACCGTTGATTAAATAAAGATAAAAACCAGCAACATAACACCAATGCAGAAACCCGTAGCTAATTAATAAGAAATAAAAAAACTCCAAACACCAGAAAACGAATTAAAGACAAGAAAGTATCAATATTTCTTCAATATAATAAGAAGAGAAAAATTTTCAAGAATAGTCGTTTTGTTAAGATGATGAAAAGATGCAACTTTGTTGAGTGACCAACGATGTGCATCTTCTATCCTGAAAGAACAAATTAGAATACTAAATATGACTCTCTTTATTTGTAAACTATAATAAATTTAAAAAACTGAAATAAATTTTTTTACTGGTAGCTTTTCAACATTATGAAAATTTGACGCTCCCTCAGCTATAATGGAGTTCAAACTGCAAGGGTAGTCTGATGGATGAATTTTAATAGCATCAAAGGTTGAAGTGCAAGTTCTATTGTTGTGGCCAGATCTGTCACATTTCTTACAATCAAC
Source organism: Nicotiana otophora (assembly GCA_000715115.1). Classification (NCBI taxonomy): domain Eukaryota; kingdom Viridiplantae; phylum Streptophyta; class Magnoliopsida; order Solanales; family Solanaceae; genus Nicotiana; species Nicotiana otophora. The sequence continues at coordinate 97,073 of AWOL01S0003026.1, read as the reverse complement.
TGATTTTGGTCTTTTTTTAACTTCGTCCTACTAGCTCCTTACTCATCATCTTCTTTCCTTCTTAATTTATGTTTCTTTCCTTTCTTCTTTTTCAAGTAAGAAGGTGGTAATGGTGGAGAATTCGGTGACTTAGGCCATAAATCAGGGCCATTCATAGGTAATATGGAAGCTTCATAAATATTTTTATATGTCTCGATCTTGTAGAAATCATCAACATAGTCTAGAACCTCATCCTTTTTTTCAACCAAATGGACGATATAGCATGCTTACAAGGAATTCCCGAAAGTTCCCATTTCCTACAGCTACATGTTTTGTTATATAAGTCAATAGCCCAAGTATCACCTTTGATAGGTCCAATGACTTCATAATTCCATGCATTCGACTTTTTAGGAATATAACTAGCAGTATCCTTCATAGTTTTGGCCAACATCTTCTTAATAGTAGGACAAATATTATCCAAATTCTATTTTTCAGCTTTCCCTCTATTTGAATTAATTCTAGTCATGAGCAAGTGCCTAATGGTCTCTAAAAGTTTTAGAATTGGTTTGTCTCTCGCATCAAGAATAAACTTATTAAACACCTCACATAAGTTGTTCAAAAGAATATCGCACATAGGAAGTGAAGAAAAATGTGATCTTGACCATTCACTAGGTAATTAATTAGTAGGAAGTCATTCACATGCATTTTCATCTAATTCAAATAAATCAGCCATACAAGCATCAAACATGTCAACAGTTGTTGCTGAAGCTGCCTTCCAAAGAGCATTTTTTAAAGCGATGCTACTATACCCAGCTCTCTTGAAATTGGCATGCAAATGTCGTATACAAAATCTATGAGAAATATCAGGCAACACTGTTTTAAAAGTTTCAAGGAGTCCTTTTTGCTTATCTGATATAAAAGTCCACAAGTAATGCTCTTCAATCTCAAAATCATTCATCAAATAGGTTAAGAACCATTGCCATGTTTCTTTATTTTCTTTCTCGACAATTGCATAAGCTAATGGAAAGATATTATTATTCCCGTCTAAAGTAACTACTGACAGTAATTGTACCCCATACATAGTGCCCTTAAGCCAACACCCATCGACCCCAACAAGTTTTCTACAACCAGCTTTAAAAGCTGCAAAGCAAACATAAAAATTTTGAAATCTCATCGACTTGTTAGGATTTTCATTAGCAGTTAGTTTCATGAAAACAGAAGTCCCGGAATTGCTTCTAACAATTTAATTACAATAATCCCAAAATATACTAAATTGATCATTTATATGTCCATCAATCATTGCAATAGTCTTTTCCTTTGCCCTTCGTGCTTGATGCATACTCACATAGAGTTGTAATTTCCTACTCACTGTATCTATGAATTCTGATACTTTCCAAGTCTTATTTGACCTAATTCTATCAACATACCTCCTTGCAATCCAGCTAGCATTGATACTTCTATTGTTATAATTCTACTCAAAACAAGTATGTTCGGACTCAAACGTCTTTATTTGGAAAGATATTATGTCCCTTTGCATTGGTGAGCCCAATATCTTCCACTCACATCCAGGCTTTCTATATTTGGACCTAGCTCTTTCTCTGTCATCTTTAATCCACTTGATTGACTTTCCTAGTTTGGCTTGATTTGCAATCATAGCTTCCTTAAACTCTTTTTTGTTACCAAATATCATTCTCAGCTCTAATTTGGGATTCCGTGCATCGGTTTTTGGGCTATGCTTGGGGAAGCCACAATCTTCATTTTCAGAATTGCAGTCAATATTCAAACTCTTTAAATCATTGAAATAGACACAATCCGAGTCACCCTCCTCCTTCTGCATCCTTTCACTTACATAATCTTGCTTTTCATTATTTTTCTTCTTTTTTTCATGTATATTGATCCCAAAAGATCCAGCTGAAGGATCAATATTTTTGGAGAATAATATATCATCTTCGTCCAAGGTATAATCAGAATCTTCAAAATCATCATTATGAGAATCATCACTGTTTGCTCCTACATCAATTGTTGGCAAAGAATTCATTTTCGTTTCCTCGTGATGTTGATTTTCATCACCATAGAAATTCAAATGTTCAAAATATAGCTCAACTACTCTATCCTTTGGAATACAACTAGCAACTCTAGAAGCTTCAATATTGCTCTCGACTAACCGAATCTTATAAAGGTTTAAACTATACTTGTGCCAAAACACCACCGACTCCTTGTCATAACCACATTGCTCGGCTATATTCTTAAAATCTGATAGCTGTATCGTTTTTCCATTTACATAGTCAAAGTATTTCACTTTTCCACCTATGTAGCCTCTTGTTGGAATATGCACAAATGATCCACTATGGTGTACTTTAATTATAAAAAGTGAGGCCTCAGAGATAGGATCTACACATAGTTATGAATATATAAATCCAACAAAGAAAAATTAAAATACCAGAATTCTATATCAAACAAAAGAGTTATTAGAACTTTGTAAAATCTATAGTAATTGCATAAATTATTGTGAAAGTTGTTGTGTATAATACTAGATAATCATCACTAACAGATAATATGTTCAATAACATAGACTTAGGTCTTGAATATTAACACTACCATAGTTGGGTGTGGATGATCGGCCACTTAAACATCGAGCCACCATTCTTTCTATTGTTTCTTTTGCTTCAACTCACAATATCTGGTGTTTTAAAGAAAGAAGAAATTCAATTTGAAAAATAGCAAAAATTGTTATAGAATTGGAACATCTCTAACTTTTTGACTATTGATTCTTTACCTTGTTTGTGAGGCGTGAAACAATAGCTCTTGCTTCTCTTTTTGCTCAGGAGTTTGCCCTAGATAATTTTCTGTAGTTCATATGGAAAGAAATTTTTATTTTTGAAGCCTTAGTCTTTTTTTGTGAAGGTGGAAGATGATTGGGCGGGAAGGGCACTCTTGAAACTTTAGGAGGAAACCCATGTGCTTGGTATGCTCTTTTGCTTAGTCGTTAGTTTTTTACAAAAACTAATGGAAGGATAATTCTTGCAATAGTTTAAATAGTACAAGGATGTTTTTTGTTCACTAAAGTATCACAAGGATGTATTTTAGGTTTGGGCCATAGTTCAAGGATGATTGTTGCCAAAAACTCATCCAAGTATCTATGGGCTGGAAGTTAGCGTGGTAATGGGGGAGGAGATTTGCAGTCGTACCCTATATTTGTGCCACCTTTTAACATGTACTCTATTTTTTAAAATTATTGATTTGGTAGCCATCTCACAAAAAATCTATAATAATATGACAATTACACTACTGACAAAAGATATAAAATGATCTCTTCCTCTCCTCTCAGTAACTTTATAAAAGAATCAGAAACTTGTCCAGATTCATCTTCAGAATCACACTTGCATAAAGTTGTTTCATGTTGAAGCTAAAACTTCATGCTAATGTAGCATGAAGTTGTTTCATGTTGAAGCTAAAACTTCATGCTAATGTAGCATGAAGTTATTTCATGTTGAAGCTAAAACTTCATGCTAATATAGCATGAAGTTGTTTCACATTGAAGCTAAAACTTCATGCTAATGCATGCTGAAGTTATTTATCCCGCAGTCTACAGTTTTGTCATGAATTTTATCCGAAACTTCAGTCTAAACATGCTGAAGTTATTTAGTTCATTTGCTAAAACTTCAGACTAAACATGCTGAAGTTATTTAGTGCATTTGCTAAAACTCCAGATTAAGCATACTTAAGTTATTTAGTTCATTTGCTAAAACTTCAGACTAAACATGCTTAAGTTATTTAGTTCATTTGCTAAAACTTCAGACTAAACATGCTTAAGTTTTTTAGTTCATTTGCTAAAACTTCAGACTAAACATGCTTAAGTTTTTTAGTTCATTTGCTAAAACTTCAGACTAAACATGCTTAAGTTTTTTAGTTCATTTGCTAAAACTTCAGACTAAACATGCTTAAGTTTTTTAGTTCATTTGCTAAAACTTCAGACTAAACATGCTTAAGTTTTTTAGTTCATTTGCTAAAACTTCAGACTAAACATGCTTAAGTTTTTTAGTTCATTTGCTAAAACTTCAGACTAAACATGCTTAAGTTTTTTAGTTCATTTGCTAAAACTTCAGACTAAACATGCTTAAGTTTTTTAGTTCATTTGCTAAAACTTCAGTCTAAACATGCTGAAGTTATTTAGTTCATTTGCTAAAACTTCAGACTAAACATGCTGAAGTTATTTAGTTCATTTGCTAAAACTTCAGACTAAACATGCTTAAGTTATTTAGTGCATTTGCTAAAACTCCAGATTAAGCATACTTAAGTTATTTAGTTCATTTGCTAAAACTTCAGACTAAACATGCTTAAGTTATTTAGTTCATTTGCTAAAACTTCAGACTAGACATGCTTAAGTTATTTAGTTCATTTGCTAAAACTTCAGATTAAACATGCTTAAATTTTTTAGTTCATTTGCTAAAACTTCAGACTAAACATGCTTAAGTTTTTCTCTCGTAGTATGTAATTTTCTAATAAGTTTTTGCTAATGCATGCTGAAGTTATTTAGTTCATTTACTAAAACTTCAGACAAAACATACTGAAGTTATTTAGTTCATTTGCTAAAACTTCAGACTAAACATGCTGAAGTTATTTAGTTCATTTGCTAAAACTTCAGACTAAACATGCTTAAGTTTTTGTCTTGCAGTATGTAATTTTCTAAAGGGTTTTTGCTAATGCATGCTGAAGTTATTTAGTTCATTTGCTAAAATTTCATACCAAAATATGCTGAAGTTTTGTAACGCAGTCTACAATTTTATCCTAAGTTTTATCCGAAACTTCAGTCTAAACAAGCTGAAGTGTTTTAGTTTATTTACTAAAACTTCAGCCTAAACATGCTTAAGTTTTTGTCCTGCTATTTGTCAATAGTCTTTTATTAAAGAATGGCAAAATCGTCTTTTTAAAACGCTTTTAACAAAAAAGAATGGGTACAGATGCAAACAAAAACATAAAACGGGTATAAGTTAAAAAGGGACAACCAAATAGGGCGCCCCATGCAATTTTTACCGGAAATAGCTGACTAGATTAGTCCATAACATTCTACTCCTATTTAGACCATCTTAATGGCTAGTTTGGGCGGATAGGTTGACAAGTAGCCCATTGTTATTTTGCCAAATAACGTGCAGCTAAAGCAAAAAGAATGAAAAGAAAATCGCTAGAAGGAGGGCTTGAACCTCCGACCTTGTGGTTAACAGCCACACGCTCTAACCAACTGAGCTATTCCAGCTGACTATTCTATTTTGCACTATATAGTAAATCTATTATACTAGACTTCTGACATTTCGTGGGATTTAATTTGGAATAAACTTTTCTAGCAGATGTCTCCATCAACTCAATAAATACATAATGTGTCTTCACATACTATGTTATACTAAATCATAATTAATACACAATATCTCATTAGTTTATCACTAAACGTTGATAAATAAATATCGTTTGGTATAAACATATCGAGTGCGGATAATAAATTTTACCTTCTAATTCCTCACATTACTCTTTCCGTCCCGTTTTTATATACATGGCATTGTTCCTATTTAGGGAGTTAAATATTTTGTAGCATGATCTTTTGAAAATGTTTCTTAAATATCTTTAGCTTTAAGAAAAATAGTGATTTATAATACTTTTCATGCAGTTTGTACTAAATTAAATATTTTTCTAGTACATCTTTTCAAATTTTTATGTGCCGAGAGTCTTTCGGCAATAGCCGGTCTCTCTACTCCCAGGGTAAGGATAAGAGTAAGGTCTGTGTATATTTTACCATCCCCAGACCTCACTTGTGAGATTTTACTGAGTTGTTATATCTTTTCAAATCTTTACGTTTACTTATAAAACTTGTGATATATAACTTTTTTATTCAAATCGATAAAAATTAGGGATCAAAGTATTCTCTGCGCCTATTTCCTCATTTTGTTACTAGTGAGCATAATATAATACTCCCTCCGTTTCAAATTAGATGAAATACTTTCCTTTTTAGTCTGTTCCAAAATAAATGACACATTTCTAAATTTGAAAATAATTCAACTTTAAACTCTTCATTTTACCCATTTTACCCTTAATGAGAAGCTTTTATAACCACATAAATGTCATGATCTCACAAAGCTTATACCCTTTAAGCTATTAAGACAACAAGTTTTAAAAGTCTTTTTCTTTTTCTTAAACTCCGTGCCGAGTTAAATCACCCATCTAAATTGAAACGGAGGGGTTAGGTAACTTTTAGCTCGAAAAGAACTCAAACACCCACCCTACAAGATAATGAAAAAGATAGAAGGAAATAAAAAGGGACAATCTTGGATCACTAATTGACTTATATCCATATAATGATATAATACATTTGATTACTAATGACTAATTCCATAAAACTGTCATGTCCAAGCAAGAAATCTACACATTGTCTATTTCAAGTTTTGGTCCCCACGAGCATATAGATGCACTAAGTAGAGGAAAAGAAAAAGATGAGAAGGGAATTGTGAAATAGAAAAAAAAAAAGAAAAAAAACATCACCTAGCGTCGTGATTTTGATTTAATTGGAATATAATGGAAAATTTGAAAGATCTTGATGAAGAAGAAAAAGGATGTAGAAAAAAGTAATTCAAAGAAACAAAAATTGACATGATTGGAAGGTTTAAGATGAAGAAGAGAAAAATTGGAAAATTGTTGCTTTACAGCTTGTGTTTTTTCTTGATGAGTTGTTTTCTGAAATGTTACAATTCAAAGACTTTTAATCGCTTACCTGTTTTGTCTTCTCTTCCTCACTTTAAGTCTCTGTATAATCTTTTCCCCAAAAAAGAAAGTGCTGATAGAATAATTGTTTGTTTCATCATGAAAAAGAAAAAAGGTATACTTGTTTTTTTTATTTGGTCTCTCTTTTACAAATATCTAAGGTAAAGTGCACACTTTCAACAAATATCTAAGGAAAAATTGGGCACCTTCGCCGACGTACTTCAAAAGCTATTTATTTAAATATTTTAAGCCATTGAATGAGCGGCTGTTTAGATTAATTCATTATATATTGTATCATTATATAGCTGAATGAATAACAAACACACACACAACAGTATAAGTGCTGAAAATAATTTATATACGGGTTACACCGAGCTCATGATGTATTCTAGCCTCCAACGAGATAAGCCAAAGCTTGAGACATGGCAATAAGGGATTGAAATAGAGCCAAAGCCAAAGCTTGATGCAATAAGGGATCGAAATAAAGCCAAAGTCCCACCGGACTAGAACTTGGGGACATGATGTCTGCCTTCGAGAATATCAAAGCCATGATCCCGGAATCGGTCCTAGCCTCGAGCCATTTCGAAGAACACTATCAGACAATCCAGCATAACCAACAGAAGACTGAAATATCCGGGACCGACCGAATATTATGGCGGGGATCTCGGCGCGTATCGATAAAGAATCGGCAATCAGTGAATTAGAAGATTTTTTACCTTTTATATAGTTGTACCTAAAATAGGACTCCCCTACTATATAAAGGGGGTCTAATAATTCATTCGACACATTGTAATACGCACTCAAAAGCAATACATTATTATTTTCTCTATCTTTAAGCTTTTGTTCTTTTGTTTATCGACACCGGTCGTGGTGAGCCCGGCTCGAGGGCAATTCTTCTATCAAGGTTGAAATCATCCAACTCGTGTGGTTTGAATTTATCTTATCTTTTCTCAATAGCAACTTAATTTATCGCTTTGTGTCAAGTTAATCCGTGTATCCTTAAAACCACTTACAAATTTAATTATTATCCGATTTTGAGGGCAAACAGTTTGGCGCCCACCGTGGGGCTAAGGATAATAACGGCAATTTGATACAAATTCCCGTAACACACCCTATTTTACACTTGTTCTTTGAAGCGTCTTTGATTCCAGGTTAAAATCGAAATGTCAAACCCACAGTCTGTCCCTCTAAACACGGATACGGAGTCTAGCCACCATGGCAAAAATAACAATGCAGCACTCGATAAGGAGGCGCCCCCAGTCGATCTCGGTGGTGTCCCGATGGCGGGTCCCATTGATGTCAGTTCGCATGTGGCCATAAACACAAATCTGCCTACCGATCCTGAGAACAGTATACGCGGGAAAGTCCGATCAATTGCCCAGAATACGGGCGACGGTGAAAATGATGGGATCAACTTGCGAGTGATCTTCGAAATGTTACAGGCTCAACAAGCGGCGATAGCTCAGTTGCAGAACCAAAGCCGAGCGCCGAGCAGGGTTGAGCCCGAGCCATCCCGGGAAGACACCTGCAGAAATGAACCTATCACGGAGAGGCTGAATGAAAATGAATCGGGGACTAACCCTGAGATCATAAAAATGCTCGACGAACTGACAAAACGGATAGACTCGGGGGAGAAGAAAATCAAAGCCAATGACAAAAAGGTGAAAACCTACAATTCCAGGGTCAACCAAATCCCAGGAGTACCTCCGATATTGAAGAGCCTGGATTCCAAGAAGTTTGTCCAAAAACCTTTTCCTCCGAGCGCAGCACCGAAGCCAATCCCAAAAAAGTTTCGCATGTCCGAGATTCCTAAGTACAATGAAACGACCGACCCAAATGAACATGTGACCTCCTACACATGCGCCATCAAAGGGAACGACTTGGAGGATGACGAGATCGAGTTTGTCCTGCTGAAAATGTTCGGGGAAACTCTATCCAAGGGAGCTATGATATGGTATAACAACCTACCTCCTAATTCTATTGACTCGTTTGCTATTCTTGCAGATTCATTCGTGAAAGCACACGTCGGGGCTATCAAGGTCGAGACCAGGAAGTCAGACATTTACAAAGTGAAGTAGAGGGATAACGAGATGCTCAGGGAATTCGTGTCCCGGCTCCAAATAGAACAGATGGACTTGCCTCCAATCGCAGACGATTGGGCCGTTCAGGCCTTCACCCAAGGACTCAATACTTGAAGTTTGTTGGCTTTACAACAATTGTAGAAAAATCTAGTGGAATACCCGATTATCACTCGGGCTGACGTGCATAATCGGTATCAATCAAAAATCAGGGTCGAAGATGATCAACTCGGGGCCCTTTCCGGATCCGTTTATCCCGTCAGATCAGTTGACAAAGTCACGAGAGATATTGATCGTGAACCACGGTCGAACAGGGATCAGCATCAACTATATAATATATACCGAAGAGGTGGTGGATCTGGGTGAAACCCCGTGAAAAGTAAAAGAAGGAGTGACCGAGGTCAAAACAATCGGGGACTCATGAGCAAAAACAATTTCGACAGGTCCATCGGGCCGAAAAAAGCGCCAAGACTGTCGGAGTACAACTTTAACATCGACGCCGGAGCCATCGTATCCGCCATTGGACGTATCAGAGACACCAAATGGCCTCGACCTTTACAGTCTGACCCAATCCAAAGGGATCCTAACGTAATGTGTAAATATCATGGCACTCACGGCCACATGACAGATGATTGACGACAATTGTGAGACTGGCTATTCAATAACGAACATCTCCGAGAGTTCCTGAGGGACCGAGCCAAGAACCACTTTAGGAACAGAGATTCTGGTAAGCAGGCCGAACAAGAGGAACCTCAGCACGACATCAACATGATCATCGGTGGGGTCGATGTTCTCCAAGGCCAATGCTGAAGCGCACTTAAGTATCTTTCACAAGGGAAAAACAAACTCGGGATTATGTGCCGGAGGGAACCTTGTCCTTCAATAACGAAGACGCTGAAGAGATCGTGCAGCCCCACAACGATGCACTGGTAATATAAGTACCTATAAATAAATCTCGAGTTAAGCGTGTATTAATTGATCCAAGTAGTTCGGCCAACATCATCAGATCGAGGGTCGTGGAATAGCTCGGCCTGTAAGATCAGATTGTGCCCGCGGTCCGAGTGCTAAACGGGTTCCACATGGCATGAGAGACCACTAAAGGAGAGATAACATTACCGGTGAACACTACTGGGACAGTTCAGGAAACAAAGTTCTATGTGATCGAATAGGACATGAGGTACAATGCTTTGTTCGGGAGACCATGGATTCATAACATGAGGGCGTTACCCTCGACTCTGCAGCAGGTGTTAAAGTTCCTGACGTCGGGAGGAGTAAAAATAGTTTACAGAGAACAACCGGCCACAAAAGAGATTTTAGTAGTCAACGAGGTAGTCCCGATATCCACACTTACGATACCGAAGTAGCTGGGTTCAGTCACCAAGGGAGAAACCAAATAGAAACTAATGACACTGACTCCGTCCCAACCGAATAAGCAGGAGATGGGCGAGGGCGACAACTATGGGGTTCCCAGGTCTTTCGTAGCTCCCGATGATTCTGACGCTACTAAATCGATGATCAAGGAACTGGAGCAAGTCATATTGATCAAACACTTGCCCGATCGAAAGGTATAACTGGGCACGAGGTTTAATCCCGAGCTCAGGAAAAAACTCATTCAATTTCTTATAGCTAACGAAGATTGTTTTGCTTGGTCCCACCTTGATATGACAGGGATCCCGCCGGAAATAACCACTCACAGGCAAAGCTTGGACCCGAATTTTCACCCGGTCAAGCTGAAGAGGAGACCCCAATCCGAGGTCAAACATTTTTTCGTCAAGGACGAAGTATCTAAACTCTTTAAAATAGGATCCATCCGGGAAGTAAAATACCCAGACTGGTTAGCAAATGTAGTAGTAGTCCCCAAAAGGGGGAACAAATTAAGAATGTGTGTGGATTATAAAGATCTGAATAAAGCGTGTCCCAAGGACTCTTTCCATTTGCCTAACATTGATCGCATGATCGATGTGACAGCTGACCACGAGATCCTCAGTTTTCTCGATGCTTATTCCGGGTACAATCGAATTCGGATGAACCCAGGTGATCAGGAAAAAACTTCCTTCATCACCAAGTACGACACCTATTACTATAACGTGATGCCGTTCAGACTAAAAAATGCCGAATCCTAGGAAATCGGATGTTCGAAGAACAAATAGGAAAATCAATAGAGGTTTACATTGATGATATGTTGGTTAAGTCCCTGGAGAAGTGGACCATTTGAAACATTTGCAAGAAACCTTCAGCATATTAAAGAAATACAATATGAAGCTGAACCCGAGAAATGTGCATTTGGAGTCGGGTCAGGTAAATTACTCGGATTCATGGTATCCAACCGGGGGATTGTTATCAACCCCGATAAAATCAAGTCTATCGAAGATATCACTGTTGTGGACAACGTGAAGGTCGTGCAAAGGTTCACCCGACGAATAGCCGCCTTGGGTCGATTTATCTCGAGGTCATCCGATAAGAGCCACTGTTTCTTCTCACTGTTGAAGAAAAAGAATAACTTCTCATGGACCCAAGAGTGCCAACGGGCCTTAGAGGAGAGCTTAAGCGATATCTATCAAGTCCGCCGCTGCTTTACACACCGAAGACAGATGAACAACTATACCTATACTTCACAGTATCGGATATAACGGTAAGTGTAGTCCTGGTCCGGGAGGAGAAAGGTACGAAGTTTTCTATTTACTATGTTAGTAGGACTCTCGGCGAGGCCGAAACTAGGTACCCTTACTTAGCAAAGCTAGCGCTCTCTTTGCTAAGCGCCTCTAGGAAGCTAAAACCATACTTCTAATGTCACCCCATATGTGTCGTAACGATTTACCCATTGAGGAATGTAATGCATAAACCCGAGCTCTCGGGACGGTGGGCCAAATGGGTCGTAGAGATCAGTGGGTACGACATCGAATATCGGCCTCGGACCGCCATTAATTCTCAAATTTTGGCAGATTTTTTGGCCGACTTTACACCAGCCCTAATACCCGAGGTCGAAAGAGAGTTGTTGTTGAACTCGGGGACCTCTTCGGGAATCTGGACCCTCTTTACGGACGACGCCTCGAACGTGAAGGGGTCCAGACTTGGACTTGTATTGAAACCGTCCGTAGGTAATATAGTTAGCTAATATATTAGGACTGTAAAATTAACTAACAATGAAGTCGAGTATAAGGCCATGATTGCAGGTCTCGAACTGGCTAAAAGCTTGGGGGCAAAGGTGGTCGAAGCTAAGTGCGATTCCCTCCTCGTGGTGAACCAAGTTAATGGGACCTTCGAAGTCAGAGAGGAACGAGTGCAAAGGTACCTGGATAAACTGCAGGTAACGTTATATCGGTTCAAAGAATGGACTTTACAACACGTGCCTCGGGATCAAAATAACGAGGCCGATGCCTTTGCTAACTTGGGGTCATCGATCGATGACGACGAGTTCAATTCGGGGGCGGCCGTGCAACTCATGAGATCGGTAGAGGAAGAAGGTCACGCCGAGATAAACTCAACAAACCTGGATTGGGACTAGAGAAACAAATATATAGAATATCTGATGACCGGAAAACTGCCTTCAGACCCAAAGAAATCGAGGACTCTACGTACGAAGGCTGCCCGGTTTAGCATGTTCGAAAACAGTACATTATTTCGGAGAACGTATGGCCCACTCGCAATATGTCTAGGACCTGGAGACACCGACTCTCTTCTGAGGGAAATCCACAAAGGCACCTGCGGAAATTATTCGGGCACTGAATCATTAGTTCTGAAAATAATCAGAGCCGACTACTATTGGATCAACATAGAAAAGGACGCGAAGGAGTTCGTACGAAAATACGACGATTGTCAAAAGCATGCTCTGATGATTCATCTTCCCAGGGAGCTACTACATTCGATCTTGTCCCCTTGGCCGTTAATAAAATAGGGAATGGATATCGTTGGCCCCCTTCCATGGGCACCCAGTAAGGCTCAATTAATAATGTTTATGACTGACTATTTTTCTAAATTGGAAGCTTAGGTGTTCGAGAAAGGTAAACTTATTTTTTTATTTGGTCTCTCTTTTACAAATATCTAAGGTAAAGTGCACACTTTCAACAAATATCTAAGGAAAAATTGGGCACCTTAGCCGACGTACTTCAAAAGCTATTTATTTAAATATTTTAAGCCATTGGAGGAGCGGTTGTTTAGATTAATTCATTATATATTGTATCATTATATAGCTGAATGAATAACAAACACACACAGCAGAATAAGTCCTGAAAATAAATTGTATACGAGTGAAACCAAGCTCATGATGTATCCTAGCCTCCGATGAGATAAGCCAAAGCTCGAGACACGGCAATAAGGGACCGAAATCGAGCCAAAGTCCCACCGGACTAGAACCCGGGGGCATGATGCCTGCCTTCGAGAATATCGAGACCATGATCCCGAAATTGGTCTTAGCCTCGAGCCACTTCGAAGAACGTTGTCAGACAATCCAGCATAGCCAACAGAAGGCCGAAATATCCGGGATCGACCGAATATTATGGCGGGGATCTCGGCGTGTATCGATAAGAAGCCGACAATTAGTGAATCAGGAGATTGTTTACCTTTTATAAAGTTGTACATAAAATAGGACTCCCCTACTATAGAAAGGGGGTCTAATAGTTCATTTGACACATTGTAATACGCACTCAAAAACAATACATTATTATTTTCTCTATTTTTAAGCTTTTGTTCTTCTGTTTATCGACACCGGTTATGGTGAGCCCGGCTCAAGGGCAATTCTTCTATCAAGGCTGAAATCATCCAACTCGTGTGCTTTGAATTTATCTTATCTTTTCTCTATAGCAACTTAATTTATCGCTTTGTGTCAAGTTAATCCGTGTATCCCTAAATCACTTACAAATTTAATTGTTTTCCGATTTTGAACGTAAACCCAAACCTAAAAAATCTTTCGGTAAAGCGACCAAACAATATATGTCTACAAATTTCACTTCACATGTCTCATAAGTAAGCAACAATCGTCATGTCAAATGTCATATATTCAAGAAATTTGCGTACAATGACCATTTATTATGCGTGTGACTGAACAACTTGCACACTGGCCCGTCTGCCTGCTCACCTAGAAAAACGGTGATATATATTAGACCAATTAATAGGATGTTTTGAAGCGAGAAATTAAACTGGTTGGATAATGAAGATAACAGTTTCAAATATTGCATGACAGGGGGAAAACACATTTTTATTTGATCTTAATTTGGTCCCCATCACCAGTATCAGTATGAACCCAATACTAGTGGACAGACCGAAAGCAAACATTGGCTATTGGACGAGATCAGGGAGTGGTTCAAGATTTTAATTTTTAAGTATGATTTATTTTGGTTAATTTGTGGCAACTCTAGCTAAATCGAAAGTACATTTTGGTACCCACGCTTAACTCGTGGTTCCGAAATGGTTAATTGCAAAAATGTTTCGTGAGGGGAATGTATTGTTCGACCTTTCTTTCACTTAATTTGAACCGCATCCAAAATAAAAGGTTAGGAAATTCAGGCTAGAAGACTTGTACTCCCTCCGTTCCATTTTATGTGAACCTATTTTCTTTTTGGTCTGTTCAAAAAAGAATGACCCCTTTCTAAATTTAAAAATAATTTAGCTTAAACTTATAATTCTACCTTTAATGAGAAGCTTTTATAACCACACAAATACTCTGGGCCCCTTTTTGATTTGTTTATGACCACAAATTCTAAAAATCTTTATTTTTTCTTAAACTCAAACACGTTTACATAAATTGAAACAGAGGGAATAATTGATTAGGTTAACTCTTTAGGCCAGCAGCTTTAATTCGCTCGTCATTTCTGCGGTTCTGCCTATCATCAGCCTATTCAAAAAACTTTTTTCTAGGATCAGATTACTCAAGAAGATCAATCGTCTAGCCAGGAGCGGAGCTAGTCTTACAGTTGCGGGTTTGCCGAACCCAGTAGCTTTGATCTAATTCTTATATTTATCTTAAGTAATTTATTGGTTATATACGAATTGTTAGTTTAGAACTCAATTACTTAAAAAGAATAGAATTACGAATCCATAAACTTCAAATCATAGTTCCGGCTCTACGTCTAGCCCAGTTGCCTCCCAGCTTCCAGTGGGAAAAACATGTTTAATTGTTCATACACACAAATAGGAGGGGTTGCAATATTTGAAAAAACGAAAGCTAATTGGGCATATAGACTGAAATATTAGTAGGCGTGTTTGGATATGATTTAGTTAATATGAAAGTTACAGTGCCACGAAACCCAACTGAGAGTCTATTTGTTGAAGTAGTTTTCTGCATAAAAAATTGACAAAGGAACTAAACTGAATAGACAATTGGCATCCATTGTAATAATTGTAAACATAATACTAATACTGAACAAATATGGTAGGTTAAACTGTTGAATGCATGGCCGTCAGAAAGATTTGTTTGGCACACATCAGTAGAAATTTTAATAATTTTGTAACTTTGAAACAAATAAGTGTATCAATTTATCAAGTGTTTTTACGCGCACCCTTTAACTTATTTAACCTTGAGAACGGTATTTGTGGGTTAGAAGATAAATTATATAAAAACTGTGAGCAATAAATTAGATACCCATCGTCTATTTAATTTTCAATTGCCCAGGGATATTTGAATATTTCTCTGACATTTTTTTATACGTGGTTAACTTTTTATGGCAGCATGCTTGATTTGAAAATAAAAGTTACGAACAGTTGTAGAAATGTTATAAATTTAATATGGAAGCTTTAGATGAAATTTTTGAAAGTATAAGAGTGGGGTAAATTGTAGCCAATTTTAAAACTTTGTTGACTTAGAGAGAAATTAGTCTATTAAAACTTTACAGAAGCATCAAGCGCAGTAGAATTAAATTGTGCAAATAGAAAAGTAAAGGAGACACAACAGTTTTTATATGGGTTCAGTACCGGTGTGGTACCTACGTCCAGTTCCCTTGGGTCATAAGGGTTCTCTTAAATCTTCAGTAAGCTTTTACAACAGTGATAGTTTTAGTACGTTCACCAGCAACGATATACATCAACAATGTTTCTTTCTAGTGTTGACACAACTCTTGTTTTGTTTTCTCACTCTTCCTATCTTTTGCGACACTTGTAGACTCAAGAATACAATATTTATACTAAGAACTAGAAAGGTGTAGAAACAGATGTGAAGTTGCGTAATCTTCTTTGCCCTTCTACTTCTTTTATATTTCTCGATGAGTCTTCTGATTTTTTTTCTGGGATCGCACAACAACAATGATTGGAGGTCTTTCCTTATGACGCATAGATTTTTAAGAGTGAGACCCAAGGATAGCCTCATGAATCGAGCTTTAGAAGTGTGGCCAGATTCATTTTTAGTTTGAAGATTTGGTTCCTCCAATTATCCTTGATTAGAGCTTTCGCAGATTGCCCTTTGATTTTCTCTATCCTTGATTGACTCTCTTTCCTTTCTTGCGCACGTGAGAATCTTTAGAAATTCTGATTGATTGACTTTCCTTCCTTGTTCTTTGATTGATTGATTCTCTTTCTGTTTGATGCAGAGTTCGAAGTACATAGCCGATGGCTTACTCTGATTTCCTCATAGTATTTCCTTTCCTTTCATTCATCAATACCATTGCGAATCTGCACAAAGTGATATGTAATTAGTCAATTCTCTTTTGATTATTGATCATTATTAAAATTTTAAACCTAACAATCTCCCCATTTTTTATGATAACAATAATCCAAAAAGAGTTCGACTAATTTAGGGGATTCTTTTCTTTACGAGTGTACTTCTGCTCCCCCTAGCTTTGTTCTCCATGTTTGTTTGCATGCTCCCCCTATCCTTGTACTCTTTTTCTTCTCCCTATTTGACATCAATCAAAAAGAGCAAGAAGAGAATAATAGCTAATAATAATACTAGTTAAGCAAGCAAAAAATATATACAGCTAGAAATTATACCAGGCATAGTCGACTACATGCCCATCCAGACACAGCCAAAAGAAAAGTTTTAACACCCAGCACAAAAAAATAAAGAAACAGATTGTTTACACAACTTAGACACTTAATTCCTTCCAAGAAAATACTTCAAGGTGTTGATTACTTTGGTGAAGAAACTATCATATGAGACATCAATCTTTATGGTGACTTTGGTCAGCTTTTCAGTGACATCCTGCATAGCCCTGCTTGTGCCTCTTTTTGGCTTGGAGAGTGATCCTTAACCTGGCCACATCTGCTCTAGTTTCCTTCGTTACTTCCATGATCTTGTCCACTTGTTCTTGCATAGAGGTTAGCAATTCATTGATACATGCAATATTTTGCTGCATTAGTTGCAACTGATCTGAGGAAAAGAATTTGCTAGATTCAGATTTAATTCCTCCAGTGCCCTGTTGAGGAGTGGATTCTGTGCTTTGTCTTTCTTGAACCAGGTTCCTTCAACTAAGGTGTACCCCATCATGGCAAAGGCAGTCTTGACATATGTGCTGGAGATGGTTTTAGAGGCATGGGGAGATAAATCTACTTTCATAACCATGTGAGGGATTAGTAAACCATAAGGCAAACTGTTAGCCGAAGATGAGACATCCCTCAAGCTTTCAAGCATGTACTGATGCACCCAAGCAAACCAATTAATAGCCTTTCCATTCACAAGACATTATAGGACAAACACATGTCGGAGAGAAATGGTGCTAAGTGAATCAGTACGGGATAGCAGGGTGGTAGCCATAATGCGGGCTAATACAAGATGCTCAAATTTTAAATTTTTAGGACCAATGTCAGGGGGGTTTTCAGACAACACATTTTTTGCTTCCTCAAACTATACTTCAAAATTATCAGGCCAAGAATGTTGCACAAAGAAACTATACCCAAAAAACTTTCTTGCAAAAATTTTCTCAAACTGATATGCGTCAAGAATAATGCGAGTTCCCAAAACCATGGATTCTAAATCATTGTTATCATTCACAAACAAATTTGCATAAAACATACGGACATGCTCTTCATAGACAGTGTCACCAACATTAGCAAATAGGGAAACAAGTTTTTGAGTTTCAAACACAGAGATAACATCACAGTGAGATTTTTTTCATAGATTTCAAACTTATAGTGCGACCATAAGCAATCGACTTCCCTTTGAAAGCGACACTCTTTTCCTTCTCTTCACCAATAGAAATTCATTTTGTCTTTAGGCCCAAACTCCATGCTTTCTGTTTTCCCTCTCTTTTGAGATGATTGTTTGGGGATTGACTCCATTGGACGTTTTTCATCCCTCTTTTGAGCGATGAGAATTTCTTCTTGAGAATTACTAGATTCATCCTCGAGCAGTTGATGATCTGTACTTTCTGAAGACTCTATATCTACAGGATCATCAATTTGATGGTTTTTCCTGAAGTGATGGATTTTTCTAGGCATGGAGGAGGATGGAGAGGGTTTGGTTTAGGCCATGAGTAAGAGATAGTAGAGAGAGAGAGAGAATGGCTTTCTTTGAGATAGTGGGGATATGACCGAGAGAGGAGATTTAAAAAAAAGGGTGAATGGACACCTCGATTCTGGAGAGACGTGTGAAAGACAACTGAAAAATTGCCTTCTACAAGCTCGCCGTCAATCATGTCATAAATGCATGTACAGAGTAATCAAATACTTAGAGATATTTAGGCGTAAATCATGAAGATCAATTATGCTAAATTTTCTAAAATAGACAAATTTAGAAAAATTAGATGGAAATCAAACAGATACCAATTTTGTCATGTAGGAAACAGAATCTCTCTTCAAGCAATGTTTTTGTAAAAACATCTGCTAATTGATTTTCAGTATTGATAAATTCCAACACAATATCACCTTTAGCAACATGATCACAGATAAAATGATGCTTAATTTCAATATGCTTAGCCCTAGAATGATGCACATAATTTTTGAAAGACAAATAGCACTAGTGTTATCACACATAATAGGAACACAATTAAGACGTAAATCATAGTCTAACAGTTGATGCATAATCCATAGAACTTATGTGCAGCAGTTGCCTACAGCCAAATATTCTGCTTCAGTAGTAGATAAGGTAACACAACTTTGTTTCTTGTTGTGCCAGGATATAAGAGATTTTCCAAGTAATTGGCATGTTCTACTTGTGCTTTTCCTGTCAATTTTATCACCTGCAAAGTCTGCATCTGAAAAACCTTTGAGATCAAAGACATTTAAGCTTTCGTACCATAATCCATAGTCGATTATCCCTATCAGATATCTGATAAGACGTTAATTGCAGTCAAGTGGGATTCTTTGGGAGTTGACTAATATCTTGCATATTTGCATACACTAAATATAATATTAGGTCGACTAGCTGTAAGATAGAGTAGAGATCCAATCATACGTCGATACATTATTTCATCAACACTCTTACCATCTTTATATTCATCCAGGGTGGTTGATGGACTCATAGGAGTCCCTATGGTCTTAGCATTAGACATGCCAAATTGTTTGATGAGCTCTTTTGTGTATTTTGTTTGACTAACGAAATCTTGTACTTGCTTGATTTGTAGCCCAAGGAAGAAGGTTAATTCTCCTATCATACTCATTGGAAATTCACCTTTCGTGATGTTTGAAAAGTCCTTGCATAACACAGAGTTAGTACTTCCAAAAATAATATCATCTACATAAATTTGCACAATTAAATTACCTTCAGCTGATCGTTTGATAAAGAAAGTAGTATCAATATTTCCTTTATCAAACCCATGTTTGACTAAGAATGAACTTAACCTTTAATACCAAGCTCTAGGAGCTTGCTTTAGTCCATACAGGGCTTTGGATAATTTGTAGACATGATTTGGAAAGGATTCATTTACAAATCCTGGAGGTTGCTTAATGAACACTTCCTTAGAGATGAAACTATTTAAGAAAGCACTCTTTACATCCATCTGAAATAGTCTGAAACATTTGTGAGCAACATAGGCTAATAAGATACGAATAGATTCTAACCTGGCAACAGGAGCAAAAGTTTCCTCGTAATCAATTCTTTCTTGTTGTGAATAACCTTGAGCAACTAGTCTAGCTTTATTCCGTACCACTTGTCCAAACTCGTTCAACATGTTTTTGTATACCCATTTTGTTCCAACAATGGATATATTTGGAGGTTTAGGAATGAGTTCATATACTTTATTCTTCTCAAATTGATCAAGCTCTAACTTCATTGCAGTTATCCAACTCTCATCCCCAAGAGCCTCAACTACCTTTTTTGGTTTGAATTGAGATTTGAGGGGCAATATTTGACGTCGGCTTTAGCGATCTCCTTGTTTTCATCCCTTCCTGAGGATTTCCAATGATGTACTTATGTTGGTATTTAGGCTCACTTTTCCACTCATTTGGAACAACTCATACTGGCTTCTTTTCAATGGGATTTAATTGTTCAACTGTAGGAAGATCCTAGTTATCTACACGACTGTTAGTCGATTGATCTTGCTGATCAGTCACTTCATCATGAGTGTTTTCACTTGTATTGACAGTTTTTAGCACTATGGAAATTTTCTCATCTTCGGGAAGTTTTTCATTCCTTGAGCGAGGGTTAGTATCCACATAAACAATATGTATAGATTCTTCAATAGATAGAGTACGTTTATTAAAAACTCTATATGCTCTACTAGATGGAGAGTATCCAAGAAAAATAAATCGTTTTTTGGATCAAACTTACCAAGATTATCTTTTTCACTATTGTGGATGAAACATTTGCAACCAAAAGGATGAAAATAGCTGATGTTGGGTCTTTTACCTTTCCATAGTTCATATGGATTCTTTTTGAGAATATATCGAGTTAAACATCTGTTGATGATGTGATATGTTATGCTTACAGCTTCTGCCCAGAAGTGGTATGGAAGGTTGCAAGGTTCTATTTTTGCGTTCTATCACTCCATTTTATTAAGGTGATATGGGAGATGAAAAATTGTGGGAGATCCCTTGATCATTGCAAAAGTTTTCAACTGCTTTGCTTTCAAATTCTCCTTCATGGTCACTTCTTATGGCAGATATGTAGTAACCTTTTTCCCGCTGTACCTTCTTGCAGAAGACTTCAAAATTCCTTAATGTCTCATATTTATGACTCAGAACAATAACCAGGTAAATCGAGAAAAATCATCTACTATAATAAAAGCATATTTTCTACCACTTATACTAGCAGTTCTAGTTGGACCAAAAAGGTCCATATGCAAAAGTTGAAGAGGTTTTGTAGTAGAAACTATATTTTTAACCTTAAAAGAGGACCTGGTTTATTTTCCTAACTGACATGCATCACATATTTGATTTTTTTGAAAATATAATTTTGTAAGACCAATGACAAGATCATGTTTGGAAAGTTTATGAATACGATGCATGCTAGCATGACCAAGTTTTCTATACCAAACCCAAGGATCATCAATCATAGAATCTAGACAAATCTGATTTCCAAGACTGTCTATATTACTAAGAGTGTAGACATTCCTATCTCTATTTCCAAAAAGAATAACTTTACCTGATTCGTCTTCAATAAACGAACCATGCTTTTTAAAACGAACCTCATAGTCATTGTCATATAGTTGACTAATGCTGAGTAGGTTGTATCCAAGTTTATCTACCAGGTATACTTCGTCCACATCACACAATAAGTTAAGAGGGACTCTTCCAACTCCAATTACATTTCCTTTTGATTTGTCTTCGAAAGTGGCTGATCCACCATCTAGTTTGGTGGAAGTTTTGAACAGTTGTTTGTCACCTGTCATATGTCTGGAACACGCGCTATCAAGATACCATTTCCCTTTTCGATTTTTCTTGCGGTGTTCCTTACTCGTTCCTTCATCTGCCATGAGACCAAGATCACCTGAGTCTTCATCACTATCATTTTTGATAGACATGAAACACATGTTGGAAATTTTCTCATGATCAGATTCTTCTTCATCACTCTAGGATCCAAAGGATTTCTTCTTCTGGAAATTTATGCTCAATTGCTTATTCAACTCAGGGCATTCAGCTTGAATGTGTCCATGTTTTCCACACACGTAGCATCTTCCATCATTTTTGTCATTCTCATTATTCATCTTCCCTTTTCTGAAATTTGATTTACTTCTTCTGTTATTTCTATTTTTCATTATCATGCTTGTTACAACTTTAGAGAGCATAACTATATTCTCATATAACTACTAAAAAGCAAAATCACAACCATGTAATTCCCAAGAACTGCGGAACAGAGTCATAAGCACTATAGAATAACTAAAACATATTATACATCATTGATTGCGAGAAAACACAATAGTAACTGAGAATAAGGGAACGAGACTCTGAGGCATGCGGACGCCGAGCAGGCATACCTTAAAGTCTCCGGTAAATGCAGCTAATAGGAAATCTCTATCGACGCACGAACGGACGTACCTGGATATGCACAAAAGATGTTCAGAAGCATAGTATGAGTACACCACAACGGTACCCAGTAAGTATCAAGCCTAACCTCAGTAGAGTAGTGACGAGGCCAGATCAAGACACTTCCTAGGATATGAAATAGACATTATGAAATGAAATACATATATAAAATGGAAAGTAAGAAAGCAACTAATACGTAACAAGACGATAACATGATCTAATACCGAAAAATCAACAATAGAAATAGCATAAAAGAAGCAACTAAAGGACTACAATGATCATGTACGGACAACAACTAATAGAACACTAAGGAATGAAACAACAAATATATTTTCCACCAAAACACTTTGCAACGTGAAATAACAGCAAGAATCACATCGAGGTACCGCCTCGTATATAGTGAAATCAAAACAAAGACACCGCCTCGTGTTCACTTCCTCAAACTTCAATCAAAATCTTTCCTTATATCGTCGCGTGAGCCTTACATTTGAAAATAGGCTTTGAGAATGGTTTTCTAGAAATAGCTACACGCACTTTAGCACACCTTATGACGCCGCGTGGCTTCACGTAGTTCCTCTACAAGAAACACGCACATAAGTCCCACTTTATACCGCCGCATGCACATCAACCCAAACCTTATACCGCCGCATGTGTATTAATATCATATCACAATAATAAGTCGCACTACAAGTGACCACATATCACAACTTACCAACAACAACAATATCAATGTTTCCACAGCAACAACCCATGGCTCCACCACAACGTATATAAGAATACCAACAATAATAAGGGATGAAAAATGCTCAATAAGATATATGTTTCAACAATAACCAATATCGCCTCAACCTATTAACGACTTTCAAAAATTCAACACCAAATAACTCAACAATGAGAAAATAATGTATAACCACGATATTAGATAAGACTAGCTTACAATAGAGGAAATAATCTTAAACAATAAATCTCAAAAAATGGGAGTCAACAAGTAAAGGGGAAAACATGAAAAATTAATTCAAACAATGATAATTAACAAAGAAAAGACAACATGTAACAATAAGGGGCAACATGTTCAACTAAAGCATGTGAACAATTTAGCAAGTAGGATGTAGGACAAATACCAAACAAGTCAACTAAGGCATTTAAGGCTAATCTAATACAATTAAGAATGGTTTGACTATGAAAATTTAGAATATAATATGTCATTTCAATTAAAGCATGAAAATAGTCTAAGTAGCCTAAACTGGTCAAATACTACGTACAACCCGTGTACCCACTCGTTACCTTGCATACACAGATTTCACTTAGCACAATTGAATCATACAATATCAATCCTAAGGGGTAACTCCCCCACACAAAGTTAGGCAAGACACTTACCTCAACTAGGCTAATTCAACACTCGAAAATAGCTTTTCCTTAAAAATCCGCCTCCACGCAGCTCAAATCTAACCCAAATCGACTCTCTGTCATCAAACAATGCTAGGGAATTCAGTTGCAATAGATAAAGTTAAGATTTTTACACTTTTTCCAAAAGCCAACAAAAGTCATCCCGAGGCCCGCACGGTCAAAATCTAGGTTCAATGATAGATTTCGTCTACCCATGACCCTACGAGTTCATATATGTGATTAGTTCTAAAATCCGAGTCCAAATCGACTCTCAAAACTCAATTTCTTATTTTTCAAAAATTTGACAACGTTTCATAAATTTCTACTTTGATTCACATGATTTTTATATTAAAATCTAAGATATGTTGATGAAATATGATTAGAAATAGATTAGGATCACTTACCCAAGGTTTGTTGATGAAAACCCCGTCTCCAAATTGCCTCCTACCGAGTCTAGGGTTTAAAAATGAGAGAATGAACTCAAAAATCCCATCCCTTAGCTATTTGTCCAGTCGTATATGCGACCTGGGATTCGCCACTGCGAACCCCACAAATGCGAAGAACCACTCACAAATGCGAAGTCCTTCCATCTCTACTTTCGTTGCAATTGCTATGAATAGTTCGCAATTGCGAACAATGGACACTCCGCAAATGCGACCATGTTGATTGCAAATGCGAAGAAGCTCTCCCTAGGTGCACTTCACAAATAAATGCGAACACTGGGTTCGGAAATGCGAACCTAGCAGACTTGGACAACCTTCGCAAATGTGAACTCAGACATCTCAAATGTGAGACCAGAGGCCTGTGCAGAAAACCAGCAACCTTAAGTTCTAACAACACTCCCCTTAGCGACGAAACTCACTCGAACCCTTAGTGCTCCAAACCAAACATCCACACAAGTCTAAAAATATCATACAAACTCGCTCGCGTGATCAAAACACAAAAATAACATCTAAAACTACGAATTGAACTAAAAGAATGCATGATTTTCAAAGAGGTTTGCAAGAACTTCGAAAAATTTCAACTAAGCGTACGAATCCTATCAAATTAACTCCGGACGATGCCGAGTTTTGCAAACAAGTTCTAAATTCCATAACGGTCATATTCCAAATCCCAAAATAAAATTCCGAGCTCAATAGCTCCTTTAATTCCTTCAACTCAGCTAGGCTATACGATATGGTGGAATAGAAATAGGTTGAGTGCCTGACAATAAGTCAATATCAAAATCGATATCCTTGTCAAGCGGCATGCACGGAAGATCTGCTGGAAATACATCTGGAAAGTGTCTCACTACCAGAACTGACTCAACGGTAGGAGTGTCAGCACTGACATCCCGCACAAAGGCTAGATAAGAATTACACCCCTTCTCAACCATCTGCTGAGCCTTTAGAAATGATATAACCCTGCTAGGAACATAATCTAATGCACCCCTCCACTTTAACCGTGGTAAGCCTAGCATAGCCAGCATCACAGTCTTGGAGTGACAATCAAGAATAGCATGATAGGGCGATAACCAGTCCATGCCCAAGATAACATCAAAGTCTACCATACTAAGTAACAACAGATCAACTCTAGTCTCAAAATCGCCAATAACAACTAGACACGACCGATACACACGGTCCACAATAATAGAATCTCCCACAGGTATAGATACATAAACAGGAGAACTCAAGGAATCACGTGATATATCCAAATACGGAGCAAAGTAAGATGACACATATGAATAAGTGGATCCCGGATCAAATAAGACTGATGTATCTCTATGGTAAACTGGAACCATACTTGTAATGACTGAGTCTAAAGCAACTACCTCTGTCCTACTCGGAAGAGTATAGAATCTGGCCTGGCCTCCACTTCTAGGGCGACCTCTACCCGCCCGTCCCCTACCCCTACCTGGCTGAGCGGGTGGAGCGATAATTGGGGCAGCAATCATGGCCTGAGAAGTCTGCGGACTTGACTGAATTCGTAGAGCCTGAGTAGTCTGGGAAGGTTCACCCCTACTGAGTCTGGGGTAGTCTCTGACCATGTGGCGGGTATCACCATACTCAAAACAAGCTCTCAGTGGGCGTGGCGGCTAGGATTGGCTCGGGCCTAGTCGGCTAGACTAACCACTGAAGGCACCCCGCGCAGGAGGTGCACTAGAAAGTGGCTGAGCAAAGTGTGCAACCTGGAACCTCGATACAACCGGAGCACCACTAGAAGCTGGAAGTGCCGAGTGAACTAGATGGCTCACATAGCCCCTACCATGATGGGTTGAAGCTGCTGTGTGACCACCACTAAATCCCCCTGTATCACGAGGCATCTTGGCATCCCTATCCTCTTTATCACGGTCTCGTATAGTGTAACACCCCAGAAAATTTTGAAGTACTTAAGTGTAAAGTCCCGTAAAATTTTGCAAAAGAAAGTAATGTTTCGTGGTGCCGAATTGGTTTTACGTGTTGAGCGCGGTTCGGACTTTTTGGGTTGAACAATGCACCAGAAAGTAAAGGAAACTTTTTGGCGAAAAAGTGTATTTTTGCGGTCCATTATGTGACCGCAGAATCACTCTGCAGACCACATAATGGCCACAAAGTGAGGCAATTATGGGGTCAGTTGGAAGCAATTATGCGGTCGACTATGCGATCGCATAACTGTTATGCGGTGCACTATGCGATCGCAGAACAGTTATGCGGACCGCATAGTGACTGCAGACTTAGGCGGAGTTTTGGTCATTTTGGACACCAATTATGTGACCGATATGCGGTCCGCATAACCATTATGTAGTCGCATATGCGACCGCAGAACCTGTTCCGGAGCTTCATTTTTTGGATTTTTAAAACTCGACCCTACTTCGTTAAATACACATTTTGGGTCATTTTTGAGATATAATCTGATATTTTAAAGTGAGAAAGAGTGCCCTAGAGTGAGAAAGTGTTCTTCAATACTTGTTCTTCAATTATTGCTCAAGTTTTGGAAGATTAAGAAGGCAAGCTGACTAGGTCTTCATCCTAGAGATTGAGGTTGCTAAGAATTCCAGAATGTTTTAGAGTTTAAGGAAGCTCAATTAAGGTATGTTGGCTAAACTCTTCTCTTAGAATTGACTCCCACGATATTCATATAAATTATGTAAGTCCTGAGTGATTCATTATGAAATTGGCTATTCCGAGTAAGATTGGGTTGAAAGATATATGTTCAACAAGCATCCCAAATGCTCTATTCATGTTATGTTACCAATTGAGGATGTGTTAAAATATGAGTTGTGCATTAATAATGTTTCGACTTTAAGTCAAGTTCAAATGAAGGCTATTATGCCAAATTTTGTGAAATATCTCTATGTGCATTAGACTCTAAATTGCTCACATGTGTACTACACACTTTGATTTGAATTGTGTTTGTTGTTGATGATGAGGATGATATTTGAAATTGATAATGTGAGCATGAAATACTGAATATGGCCAACGTGCCAAGGATGATCTTATGATTGTGGCCACTAGTGTCAATGAAATGAAAAGATGTAAAAGAAGTATGAAATATGATGATTGATATAAAAAGGTTGATGTCTCGAATAAGATAACCTAGTCGATCGGGTCATGATCGGACTCCGTGCTAAACTTACGGTGGTATTGTTAATGATAGTAATTATGGTTGATGTCTCTAATGAGATGGCCTAGCCGGTCGGGTCGTGATCGGACTCCGTACTAAATTTACAGTGGTATTGATATTGACAGTAATTGTGGTTGATTCTCTAATGAGATAGCCTAGTCGATCGGGTCGTGATCGGACTCCGTACTAAATTTACAGTGGTATTGATATTGACAGTAATTGTGGTTGATTCTCTAATGAGATAGCCTAGTCGATCGGGTCGTGATCGGACTCCGTACTAAATTTACAGTGGTATTGATATTGACAGTAATTGTGGTTGATTCTCTAATGAGATAGCCTAGTCGATCGGGTCGTGATCGGACTCCGTACTAAATTTACAGTGGTATTGATATTGACAGTAATTGTGGTTGATTCTCTAATGAGATAGCCTAGTCGATCGGGTCGTGATCGGACTCCGTACTAAATTTACAGTGGTATTGATATTGACAGTAATTGTGGTTGATTCTCTAATGAGATAGCCTAGTCGATCGGGTCGTGATCGGACTCCGTACTAAATTTACAGTGGTATTGATATTGACAGTAATTGTGGTTGATTCTCTAATGAGATAGCCTAGTCGATCGGGTCGTGATCGGACTCCGTACTAAATTTACAGTGGTATTGATATTGACAGTAATTGTGGTTGATTCTCTAATGAGATAGCCTAGTCGATCGGGTCGTGATCGGACTCCGTACTAAATTTACAGTGGTATTGATATTGACAGTAATTGTGGTTGATTCTCTAATGAGATAGCCTAGTCGATCGGGTCGTGATCGGACTCCGTACTAAATTTACAGTGGTATTGATATTGACAGTAATTGTGGTTGATTCTCTAATGAGATAGCCTAGTCGATCGGGTCGTGATCGGACTCCGTACTAAATTTACAGTGGTATTGATATTGACAGTAATTGTGGTTGATTCTCTAATGAGATAGCCTAGTCGATCGGGTCGTGATCGGACTCCGTACTAAATTTACAGTGGTATTGATATTGACAGTAATTGTGGTTGATTCTCTAATGAGATAGCCTAGTCGATCGGGTCGTGATCGGACTCCGTACTAAATTTACAGTGGTATTGATATTGACAGTAATTGTGGTTGATTCTCTAATGAGATAGCCTAGTCGATCGGGTCGTGATCGGACTCCGTACTAAATTTACAGTGGTATTGATATTGACAGTAATTGTGGTTGATTCTCTAATGAGATAGCCTAGTCGATCGGGTCGTGATCGGACTCCGTACTAAATTTACAGTGGTATTGATATTGACAGTAATTGTGGTTGATTCTCTAATGAGATAGCCTAGTCGATCGGGTCGTGATCGGACTCCGTACTAAATTTACAGTGGTATTGATATTGACAGTAATTGTGGTTGATTCTCTAATGAGATAGCCTAGTCGATCGGGTCGTGATCGGACTCCGTACTAAATTTACAGTGGTATTGATATTGACAGTAATTGTGGTTGATTCTCTAATGAGATAGCCTAGTCGATCGGGTCGTGATCGGACTCCGTACTAAATTTACAGTGGTATTGATATTGACAGTAATTGTGGTTGATTCTCTAATGAGATAGCCTAGTCGATCGGGTCGTGATCGGACTCCGTACTAAATTTACAGTGGTATTGATATTGACAGTAATTGTGGTTGATTCTCTAATGAGATAGCCTAGTCGATCGGGTCGTGATCGGACTCCGTACTAAATTTACAGTGGTATTGATATTGACAGTAATTGTGGTTGATTCTCTAATGAGATAGCCTAGTCGATCGGGTCGTGATCGGACTCCGTACTAAATTTACAGTGGTATTGATATTGACAGTAATTGTGGTTGATTCTCTAATGAGATAGCCTAGTCGATCGGGTCGTGATCGGACTCCGTACTAAATTTACAGTGGTATTGATATTGACAGTAATTGTGGTTGATTCTCTAATGAGATAGCCTAGTCGATCGGGTCGTGATCGGACTCCGTACTAAATTTACAGTGGTATTGATATTGACAGTAATTGTGGTTGATTCTCTAATGAGATAGCCTAGTCGATCGGGTCGTGATCGGACTCCGTACTAAATTTACAGTGGTATTGATATTGACAGTAATTGTGGTTGATTCTCTAATGAGATAGCCTAGTCGATCGGGTCGTGATCGGACTCCGTACTAAATTTACAGTGGTATTGATATTGACAGTAATTGTGGTTGATTCTCTAATGAGATAGCCTAGTCGATCGGGTCGTGATCGGACTCCGTACTAAATTTACAGTGGTATTGATATTGACAGTAATTGTGGTTGATTCTCTAATGAGATAGCCTAGTCGATCGGGTCGTGATCGGACTCCGTACTAAATTTACAGTGGTATTGGTATTGATGGTAATTGTGGTTGATTCTCTAATGAGATAGCCTAGCCGATCGGATCCTGATCGGATTCCGTGCTAAAAGTATGATGGCATTGGTATTGTGAACACTGGTATTGCGGACAATGGTATATCGATACTAAAAATCTCCCAATGTGAGATATGAAAATTAATTTAAACACTATCTTGATCCTAAATTGAGGTTTGATATTGATTAAGGCTTTTATTGATATTATGATAATCTTGTTTGTATTAATTGTCATTCTATTGAGAGGGTGTTTAGTTATACATACTAGTACTATTCGACAGTACTAACGTCCCTTTTGTCGGGGGCGCTACATCTTTCAATGGATGCAGGTGGTCCTACAACAAGAGATATTGATCAGTGATAGCAGTGCACCTTCTTCCCAACTGACTTGGTGAGCCCCACTTCTTTCCGGGGTCATGAATCTTTTGTACTTGTATATTCTGTTTGAGGTATAGCCGGGGCCTTGTTGCCGGCATTATCATTGTACTCTTCTTTATCTATAGAGGCTCCATAGACATAGTGTGGGTTGTGTATTGGTGCTGGGAAAGCAAACTATGCTATGTTATGGTTGTATTACTTGTCCATTTGAGACTTTAAAAATGATGAAACTATTGGAAATGAATTGGTATTATAGACGTGAACACCTTTTGTTTAATTAAAGAAACTATGCATTATCTCCTCGTGGATGAGTTTGGGTAGAATGAAATCTAACAGGCTTGCTCAGTCGGGTTCACTCGATTGAGCGCCGGTCGCGCTCCTCGGTTTTGGGTCGTGACACATAGCCTCCAACCTCCGTGCAATCTCAACCACTTGTTGATACGGAGTGTCTGACCCTAACTCCCTAGCCATGTTGAACCTAATGCTCTCGTTGAACCCCTCGATAAATCGACGGACTCGCTCCCTGACCGAATCAACCAAGACTGGTGCATGCCTAGACAAATCACTGAATCAGACAGCATACTCCGACACTGACATAGTACCCTGGTGCAGCCTCTCAAACTGCACGCGCAAAGTATCCAGAAGGGTCTGAGGGACAAACCCTCTCAAGAAAAACTCTAAAAATCGATCCCATGTAAGTGAAGATGCCTCGGCTGGGCTACCAAACCTCGTACGCCCGCCACCACTGATATGCCCCTCCCTTCAGCTGGAACGTATTAAAAGCAACCCCACTCATCTCCACAATGCGCATAGTGTAGAGAATATGGTGACACTCCTCAAGAAAACTATGTACATCATCTGAAGCCAAACCACTGAAAGTAGGGGGTGGTACTTCTTGAACCTCTCGAGCCTGAGCTGCTCCTCCTCAAATGTTGCTGCCCTAACCATATGTTGAACTGGAGCAACAGGTTATACCGGTATAACCTCTCAGACCTGATCAACCTGGTATGGGCTGCGGAAATCTGTGCTCCTCCCCCAGCCTGAGATGTGGCTGGTGCAAGTGGGATTAACCCCGCTTGAGCTAAGGTACTGAACATGCTCGAGAATTGTGCAAGGGTCTCCTGAAGTGCTTGGATGGAAATAGGCACCTCGAGTGTCTGACCCCCGATTGGAGCTACTGGTGGCTCCTTTGTCGCAGCTCAGACAGGTGCTTTGGCTGCACCACATGCCCGTCCTCGGCCTCTCGCGGCTCTAGAAGGAGGCGCAAGTGTCTGATCATTGGATCATGTGGTATGTGTCTTCACCATCTGTGAGAGAATAGAAAGTCAAAGATTTAGTTTTCACTTCCTTTGCGGTTTCACAGCTAGATATATTTTCTTATTTTTCTCCGCTTATGGCATTGTACAATAGGCGTTCACTTGGATAACATCTACTTATTCTTTAGAGTTTTCATCTAAATCAAGAGGATCAGATGATACTATGATTTCATCGTCTTTATCATTCTTTGGCGGAAATGGAAGATTTTCCTTTTTGATCACACGACACACCTTAATGTTATATGACATAGTGTAGGTCTCCATACGTACTTTCCAGTATGAGAAGTGCCGGCCATTAAATTAATGAGGTCGTACCTGAGAAGTTCCTTCTTGAAACAATGTTCTAACGACTGTGTT
>AWOL01S0003026.1:27837-63149 GCA_000715115.1 Nicotiana otophora | reverse complement strand
GGGGGGGGGGGGGGGGGGGAGGGGGAGTGAATTGTAGCTGATTTTAAAACTTAGTTGACTAAGAGAGGAATTAGTCGACTAAACATTACAGAGGAATCAATAGCAACAAAATTAAATTGCGCAAACAGAAAAGTAAAGGAGGTACAACAATTTTTATATTGGTTCAGTACTGGTGTGGTACCTACGTCCAGTTCCCTTGGGTTACAAGGGTTCTCTTAAGTCTTCAATAAGCTTTTACAATTCTGATGATTTTATTATGTTCACCACCAACGATATACAACAACAATGTTTCTTTCTAGTGTTGACACAACTCTTGTTTTATTTTCTAGCTCTTCCTATCTTTTGCGACACTTCTAGACTCAAGAATACAGTGTTTGTACTAAGAACTAGAAAGATGTAGAAACAGATGTGAAGTTGCGTAATCTTCTTTGCCCTTCTACTTCTTCTTTTATATTGCTCGATGAGTCTTCTGAATTCTTTTTTCTGGGATCACACATCAACAATGATTGGAGGTCTTTCCTTGTAAGGCATATATTTTTAAGAGTGATACCCAAGGGTAGCCTCGTGAATCTAGCTTGAGAAGTGTGGCTAGATTCATTCTTAGTTTGAAGATTTGGTTCCTCCAATTATCCTTGATTAGAGCTTCCGCAGTTTGCCCTTTGATTTTCTCTCTATCCTTGATTGGCTCTCTTTCCTTTCTTGCACGCTTGAGAATCTTTAGCAAGTCTGATTGATTGACTTTCCTTCCTTGTTCTTTGATTGATTGATTCTCTTTCCGTTTGATGCAGAGTTCGAAGTATATAGCCGTTGGCTTCCTCTGATTTCCTCAGAGTATTTTCTTTCCTTTCATTCATCAACGACGTTGCGAATCTGCACAAAGTGAGATGTCATTAGTCAAGGCTCTTTTGATTATTGATCATTATTAAAATTCTGAACCTAACAATTTTGAGCTGCGGTAACTTGGATCGGGTCCAGTTTCATAACAAAATTCTCAAATTTAATTACTCCCTCCGGTCCATTTTAGAGGTTTGGTCAAGCTTTTGGGAGGTTAAAAGTATTTTGTTTTTACTAAAAAAGTACTTATTCGGAAATATGAAGTGTTTGGCCAAAATAAAAAAGTATTTTTGACAGCAGCGGAAGCAATTTTTCTACTTCGGGAAGAAGCTACAAATTCTATTTCTTCCAAGAAACAGAAGCAGAAAATTAATTTTTTCAATACAAAAATATCCTTACCATAAATTTATTTTTTCTAATTTATCTCTCATTAATTTAACCTTTACTTTTTTTTTCTCTACTATCCCTTTCTTCTCTTTTTTATTTACGTATTTTTATTCTTTTTCTCTTATTCCTCTAAATTATCCTCTAAAGATATACTCCTTTAATTCTATTTTACTTGTCTAATATTAAAAAAAATATCTTTTACTTTTTTATTTTTAAAAAATCAATAGAGAAATAATTATTTCTCCAATTACCACTAATAAGGATAACTTAATTATTACTTTCTTGCGCAAAATAAAAATTGGATTAAGTAAAGAGCAATGCAGGCAGGGACAGTGGGTCTACCTTGCATGGTAGGGGTGCCGCTCGCTTCGACTAAAATTCTTAATATGTTATATTTATATATGTGATAAGCACCACGTTCACCCGAAACGTCTTTCGGGTGCCATGTTCACCGTGTCATGTGAAATCTTGCATTGGCTTTGCGTATTCGAGTTCCAATCAGCGCGAGAGTAAGGCTTCTTACCTTAGCGTTGCCTCTTCTTCCTTTTTTTCCTCCTATTACCCAGGGCCAGGCCATCACCTCTTCCAGTTCCTTTTATTTGTTAAATCTCTTGTTTTTTTTTTTATATATTTTTTTAATTTCTTTGCACTAGTTTCTTTGTATTAGTCATTATTTTGCTCCTACTACCTTATTTTCCTCCTTTCTCTTCCTTTTATTTGTTAAATATCTCTCGTTTTCTTTTTCTTAAAATTTCTTTACATTAGTCCTCATTTTGCTTTTGCAAATATACCTTATTTCATGAGCAACTTCTATTGATGAGTAATTTGAATTGATTTAGTTAACCTATAGTTTTTCTCCTTTTAATGACACAATATTAATTTATATATTGGAGTATAATTTAAGTTGTATCTTTTACTGAATTTGAAAAAATAATTAAATGACTTGATTAATAGACACTTTGAGTTGATTGTCATAGCTTGATTGCTTTGGAAATAATTATCATATAATTTGACAATTAAGATGAAAAAATTAAGCTAAGAACAATAAAGGTAAATTAATCTAGTCAAACAAAGAATATGTAGAAATTAAGTTACACTCTAAGCAAAGTTTCTATTTTGAGGTGCTCTTTCATAAAATGCTATTTTTTAATTTTGTTTTAGAATATAATTAAATCTAGCATAAAAAATTGAAAAAAAAAAAAAAAAACTTAGTTGCCTATTTATGAATAAAAGACCTAATTGAATTACTCGAACCAACTCATTCTTACTATTCGGTCTTTGTAACTAGTGGTAGGCATACTAAATACATAAAGTAGTGGCCCCGCAACCTTCAAATCTTGAATCCGCCTCTGCTCACAAACACATTTAATTTTTCAGGAAAATGATGCAGTTGTCGTTTCGAAAAATACAAGCTTTTCAAATCTATTTTGAGTCGCTACTCCCTCCGGTCCACAATAAGTAACCAATTTGCCCTTTTATTTTGGTCCAAAATAAGTGTCAATTTATATAATCAGGAAAAAATTCAATTTATTTTTCCAAAATTACTCTTATGTACGTATCCCTAAAAAGTCTTTTACTCCTCACATTAACTATGCTACAATATTTAATTAAGGGTAGTTTAGTCATACTAACTATTTTTGTCTAGAATTTTATATTTTCTTAATGGGTGTGCCTAAGGTAAATTGATCACTTATTGTAAATCGGATGGAATAATATTCTAACCTATCACTTCCCTATAAATAATTAAATATATTAATTCCAATTCGGTATAGAAGTTAGTTCTTTTGACAGTGAATAGTTTCTCTAATTATTATTGCCTTCTAGAAAAAGAGACCACTTTTATATATTTTGTCTTAATTATTGCTGAACTGGAAACTAAAAAATTAAAGGAGCTGAGCTTTCCTTAGCTGGGTATTATCTTACGCCTAATTATTTGACTTCTAAAGTAACAAAGAGCCATTTCATAAAAAGATGAAGTCATAGACTAAAAACTCCAATTATATCACAAGAAAGAAAGAGTTGAAAAGGAAAGGCTATATTTTCCTATTATTACCATTCAACTCATCTGTCCTACTATGAAATTTTTCTTATCCAAAGTTAGTTCTTTTACATTTTCGATTTGCCATATTCTCTATATCTTTTATGCGCTAGGATAAGGGGACCATACTACTGCTTACCTATATCTGCCCCCTACTTTAATATTTGATCTTTAATTACTTTGTTTAGCTAATTTGAAAATGATTTTTTTCTTAACAAACATAGACGAAGTATGAACAAAATATAATTGGGATGATAAGATGTTTGGGCTAGTATAACATGATGTAACTTAACTAATAATCCACTAAGATTCATTTTTAATTGAAAAAGCGTCCAAACTCAAAACTATAGTCCAAAGAGGCTCAATATTTGTCTATATATTGACTGTGTCTAATTATTTTTACACAATCACATTACGGAAAGATCAATTAGAACTATCTTCACATAGTATCAAGCCTTGTCAGTTAAACAGGTTAAATTACATTAAGCGTGTAAACATGCAATGCTTTACGTTGAGAGTAGCTTATAATTAAACTATATTCAACATCACAACTAATTAGCATGATGCATGGATAATTGTACGTATATAAAAACTGGGCCTATGTTGAATAGTGTTCATTAGGTGAGACCTTGTATAACAGAAAATTTGAGAAACTTAATCAATAATGTCCAATCATATGATTAACTTGGAGTCACTTTTATTAAGAAGAGTTTATCTCTAATATGAGATTTTTCGGTACGAATTCAAATTTGATAAATTTTGAACGCGGATATCGGATACCGAATTAAAAGCCAAAGAAAAATCCCACGAATAACCGCCATCTAAATTGTTCAGCGCAATTCTCAGACCATCTGGAAAAGGAAAAAGGTATGCTTTTTAACAAACATGGATTAGTTTTAAAAGTCTAGAAGGTGTTATAGAAAGTAGAAACATCCACATGTCTGAAATGTTATGAACATAGATTTGATAATCATGATTTCCAACCCTTAAGCAATCATTTTACTTGCATTTAGATTTGCGTGTTTATGTTCGAATCATCTAGGTTAATCTTAAGTACAAATTAAGTGATCATCAAAATATTAAGGCAAAAGGGATAATCCTTTCATTAAACACTCACAATATTACACCAGAAAAATGATGTATTTTATCAATAAGGGTTGCGATAGGAATTCCGGCTGAAGCATAAGGCAAGTAATGCAAGGGCTTTGGGCCAAAAATTTTAGGGATCCTATTTCACTAGTAATAGGTTTATGAATTAATTTTAAAAAAAATTAATATTTTGAAGTAAAAAACGTACAGTTATTTTAATAAAACTAAGAAAAATAAAACTTCAGAATATATTTAAACAATTCAAAATGTATAAAAATATTTTTGGTTTCCTATTTAGAAATTAAAAAGAATTGATATAATTAGGTGATGAGAATTTGAAAAAATATTGCTTTAACTGCGAAAGATCCTTAAAGTATGTCACTTTGATATTGATGGTTTAGACTTATTCTTCGAATTAAATGCGTTAAGAAAAATAAAACAAGTAAGATATAATACTCTAGTCGATATACTCAATCACATAAAAGACTTGCTTTCTTTTTCAAAAAAATAAATGGATTGGCTTTATATATATATAGAGAGAGTGTGTGTCTTGCTAACATACTAGAGCAGTATGTTAGCATTGTACCCGTTTTCTAATTTTCAAATTTGCCCTTTAAATTACCTTTGTGTTTTTTTATTAATTGAAGGTTATAATAATAATTTGAGCCAAATAGTTTTCATTGTCGTTCTCCTCGACGAATCTTTCTCTCTTTAAATGGCACAACGTTTCGACACTGACAATCTGTTCTGCAATGTTTTTTTCTTTTCAAATAGTTTTAACACTACCTTCACTATTTTCTTCCTATAAGCAATTTTTTTCCTGATCATATCAGATCAGTAAGATTTAAAATTTCGTTTGTCAAAAGAAATTGCATCACACCTCCTTTCTTTGCTGTAATCCTCTCAGATAGTTTGGTTATCGAGTTGAGTAACATCCATTTACGAAATGCATTTTAGATTTGGTATTCCCCATTTTCTTTTCATGTGTTTTTATGAAAGTTTTGGCTTAATCAAGTACTTATTTAAATCCCAACCTCCGGAAATATTCACAATAAACTCAAAGAAGAGTGATAACCCAAAATTATCACAAAAAGAAAACAGAAGCTAGCGACACCTTTGCAACAAAAATAATAAAAATTAAAAAAAAAAAAGGATCGGGGAAGTTAGCAAAAGATTAAAGAGAGAGAGGGAGAAAGAAGGAGAAACGGGGGAGTACAAATTGTTCTTTTATGTTTTTTTTGGAAAAATGACGAAAAAGCCCCTCTACTAAGTGTGCTATTGAACCACTGTTAATGGTATTTAAAAGGAAATAAAGTTGGGGACAATGCTAACATACTACTTTCACGTAGTAAGTTAGCAAAATCTGTATATACATGTAGCGTAAATGGACATGAAAAATTATTAATAACTTCGCATCTCAAAAAAATTAGAAAAATGTCCTTCAAATAAAAATATGCGTAGTCTTTTTGAAAAAAAAGTTTTTAAGATATTTTATTAAGGTTTGACTTTAACCTCTTGAGCGTGGTAAAGTGATATGTATATTAAGTAGAGGTTTCGAATTGAAATGATGTGCATCTTTATGTATATGAAAGACAAAGGATTCATGAACAACTTTGACGCCCACGAGTCGACAAGGTGGGTTGCTCTGATGGTAAGCACCCTCCACTTCCAACCAAGAGGTTGTGAGTTCGAGTCACCCCAAGAGCAAGGTGGGGAGTTCTTGGAGGGAAGGATGCCGAGGGTCATTTGGAAACAGCCTCTCTACCCCAGGGTAGGGGTAAGATCTGCGTATACACTACCCTCCCCAGACCCCATTAATGGGATTATATTGGGTTGTTGTTGTTGTTGTTTGACGCCCACGAGTACCTAACAGGTGAGAAAAAAAATGAACAACTTTGATTCATGAACAGTCCCTTTGGCCCTACATGTATCCTTTCATCACTGTCCTACTACTTTTTTTTCTTTAAATTTTTATTAGCTAAATAGCACTATTCTGCTAAAATACGCTTTCCCACGATATCTTTG
Source organism: Nicotiana otophora (assembly GCA_000715115.1). NCBI lineage: Eukaryota > Viridiplantae > Streptophyta > Magnoliopsida > Solanales > Solanaceae > Nicotiana > Nicotiana otophora. The sequence goes on along the minus strand of AWOL01S0003026.1, from coordinate 56,776 downwards.
AATTCTTTATAAACTGCTAACAAAACCAAAGTTAGATTCATTCAGCTCTCTACTTAAGTCTTGAACTGTTTCTAACCTTTTTACCTCTGAACAAAAATGGGAATTATTCCATGTCCTTTGCCCTGCCAATCCAAGAAAAAATCAACAGATTCTGATCAATCTCATCCTACATATCTTCACTCAGATTCTTCTTCTTCATCATCATTAAAATTATCTAATTCTTCCCTTTACTCACAGCCAAGTTTACCATCAGTTCCTTCTTTAACTCCACCTTCCACTTATACAGAACTTTTCTCAAACACCTACTGTGCATCCACTTTTAAAGGCAATTCTTCTTATATCTTCTGCACATCACTCTCCGGAAAATACCTTTACACCGGCAACTCCAACGGCGAAATCCTTTTATGGAACAGAGACCCTTTAAATCATTCAAAAGAAAACATAGTAGTCGCACAGAGTAGCAGCTCTGTTAAATCCATAGTCATTTTTGGGGATAAACTCTTTAGTGCTCACCAAGATCACAAAATTCGCGTTTGGAAAATTGACAACGACGCACCAAATCAGAATTACAAGTGCATGGCCACTTTACCGACACTTAATGATCGGTGTATGAGATTATTCAGCGCAAAAAACTACGTTGAAGTCCGCAGAAACAAGAAGTGTACGTGGGTACACCATGTTGATACAGTCTCCGCTTTAGCCTTGTCAATAGATAGCTCACTGCTGTACTCTGCATCTTGGGACAGAACTTTCAAAGTTTGGAGAACTTCGGATTTCAAATGCCTTGAATCAGTCTTGAACGCTCACGATGACGCGATAAACGCTATAGCTCTGTCAAAAACTGGGTATGTTTAGATATTATAAATGAACGTCTTTTTTGGTAGGACCCCTACTAATTAAAGGGGAAACGCTCTCTAAAAAAAATCATTTGTAGGAGTAGAGGGATTCTATCCAAAAATCATTTGGCGGGGTAAAAATGGGTCTAATTAAGTAAAGAATGAATGATCAAAATCATCCTTAGGGTCAAAATGGATCAAATAACTGAGTCATAAATCATTCTGTCCAAGACGACGCAAACTCTCATCTCTTTCATTTTGACTAATGATTACACTATTTTGACATGTTTTGGTCCATAAGTTTGACAGGGTCATTTCGAGTTCAACCAGTTTAGTTAAGTCAACAAACGGATCACGCAACCAATTTATGCTTGATTAGTGTTAGACATGTTACTAAAAAATTGGTTGATTTTGTCCTTCAGGTATGTATATACTGGTTCAGCAGACAAGAAGATCAAAATATGGAAGAAAGAGGAAGGGGAAAAGAAATTACACAGCCTTGTGGCAACACTAGAGAAGCACAAATCAGCAGTGAATGCTTTAGCTCTTAGTTCAGAGGGGTCAGTTTTATACTCAGGTGCTTGTGACAGATCCATAATTGTATGGGAAAAAGATAGTGGTGGTAGTGGAAAAATGGTAGTGGCCGGAGCTTTAAGAGGACATACTAAGGCAATTTTGTGTTTGGCTGTGGTGTCAAATTTGGTATGCAGTGGATCAGCAGATAAAACAGTGAGGATATGGAAGAGAGGAATTGGAAAAAGTTATTCATGTTTGTCAGTTTTTGAAGGACACACAGGTCCAGTCAAATGTTTGACTGCAGCTTTAGATAGTAGTAGTAATAATAGTAGTAGTAGGAATAAAGATGATTTTGGTTCCGGAAATTCTTATGTTGTTTATAGTGGTAGCTTGGATTGTGATATTAAGGTTTGGAAATTTTGGGTTCCATCCTCATAGAATTTCTCTCTTTGATATCTTTGTCCATTGTTCAGAGCCTCACTCACACTGTTACACACTTTTCAGTACAATATTTTTTGTACATAGAGAAATGAGAAATCCTCATATTAATTACCTTCTTTTTTCTTTTCTTTGTTTAATGGTGACTGAATCAATCAAATGGGGTATCATGAGCCTTTAGCCTCACATATCTTTGACCAATTTGCTTCTTAACCTATGATAGATATAAGCTCAAACTTGTATTCATAACTCTCAGTACTTCTGCAAAACATATTCAGCTTCACAGTATTTAGTTAAACTTCAAGTTATGTGTTATGGTTGATGGTAATTACCAATTATATGTGTATCTTTGAGGTCTGTGAACTTCGCTCTAGCCTATTATAGGTAAAAATTTATTCTCCCTTAGTATTTGCAGCAAACTAATAAAATACATATACTTATCACTAACCATAAAAAATACTTCAAAACATCGAGTGTGAGTAAATTTTACTCATTTTATGCAGGGAAGCTGGAACGATATCGTTTACAAGAAAGGGGAATGAACTTCTTTTATGGTAAGCGCTACTAGGGAAATTAACTTAAAAGCTCACCGAAAACATGGATACGATTTAGCGCAAATCTACTATGTTCTATATAAATAAATAAAATAATCAATAAATACAAATATATACATATACACATGTGTTTGAGTGCACGCATATCCTGTATATGTATGAATATATGTAAATTTATTAAGCTACAAAAATAGAGATTTAAGTTATATGAACTGATAGTGTAATTATTTTTTTACACATTCATTACTGTAATTTAATATGTTAACAATTAATTACTTATTTATTATGGTAAATCACCAACAAATGTTGTTTAATAGAATTACCTACAATTATGTTTTTCAATGGTCTTAACAATTCAAAGTTCTATAACCTTTTACCTGTTGTCAAAAGAAAAAGAAAAAAGAAAAACATTTTACCAGGACCAATCACAAATAAAAGAAAGAAGATTTATATTTGTTACTTGGACCATAGCGACCGGAAGTCTTGACATGCATTTTAAGCATTTAAATTTGACAATTGGTAGAAAGAGGAGATTATGAAAATTACACCTCACCAAAAGAAGTGATTTTTTAATATCATTTCCTTCTCAGGTGATTCAAACACAAAATTGTTTATACCACTTGCCTCCTTCAGATTAAAATATTGAGTCATGATTAAATATCCCCGTAAGTTTAATGCGTTTATTACAGGCTAAAGAGATCAGATCTCCTTAATTAATTAATCGCTATAATAGATTCGAAGTTAGGCTAAAAACAATTTCTCCGTACAATTTTACCTAGTAGCCCTTGCCCCTTGCTGTAGCATAAATATGAAAAGTTAAAAAGAAGTCTTCATGCTTAATTAAAACTGTTTAGTAGATAAAGAATGAGTTGATGAAACTTTAAGCAGGGGCGGATACACTTTTCGTCAATTTTTTTATTTTATATATATATATATAAAATATTATGTATAAATATAAAAAATCACATCCTTTTTTATTATATTAACTTATTCATTCGCTTATTTTTTGGATATTGACACTGCTTATCAAAAATTATGCGTACGCTATTAACTTTGAGAGACAGAACAAAACCCATGATATATACTCAAGAAGAAATAAAATAAAAGCTTAATAAAAACATTTAGAAGAAATAAAAGCTTAATAAAAACAATCTTCTAATTTTTATTTTTTTACTTTATCTACAATTTACCAACCTTATATTTCGTGTGCACATATTAACCAGCATTGTAAGTTAGATAAAAAGTGCTCAACCAATCTAATTGTGCCGCCATTCAGATCAATATTTTAGTTTATATCTAGTGGAAAAAGAAGTTATCACCAAGATCTAAGAGCAACCATCATTGCATAAAGAATCTGCTATTAGTCATATTATTAAATATTACAAAATATTTAATAATAATAGGAAAAAACCAAAAAAGAAACGCATTGACGTACAAGAAATTTTAAAAAAGAAAAGGATTTTTTAAAAAAAATGTGTTTGATCGTGAAATTTTGTAAGTTTTTCAAAAAGATCACTTTTTCAAAATTTTTAGAAAACCTTTTTTCCCACTCACAAGACTGCAACATTGTTTAAGTGAAATGCATGTCCAAACATAATTTCGAATTCCAAATACCATTTTTTTAATTTAACTCCAAATACTATTTTTTTTAAAAATTATAATTTTTCAAACGCCTACTAAGTTTTCCATCCTCGTAGCCATATTACTAAGACATTGGCGAGAAGCTACATTGCTCAGTTTAGATATAATTAGTTTTATCTAATTATACTGGATTTGAATATGAGATCTTGTGGTTGTCCTCCAACTTTATTGACCAATAGCCACATCTTGATTATGTGCAATGACGGATGAAGTAAACATGCAAAGGGTTCAAGTGAACCTAGAATTTTAATAAATTCTTTTAAATGCAGTGACTATGGTGATAAAAAAATAAAAATTAAACCCATCAAATTTATACTTCAATCCGCCTTTAATGTGTACCTGTTATTGAGCATTTCAAAACAGTAAGATATGGATAATCTAGGAAAATATATTTATTTATTTATTTATTTATTTCTTAGTATTACATCATGAAACTTTGACACAAGGTTTTACATCATGAAACGTCAATTAAAAACTCGAGAAAGATTGTCAGTGGAGCACCTGCATGTTTCGCGTATAGGAAGAAATAAAAATTGAAAAGAAAAAACTTTGCTAGACTTGGTAAAAGATTTCTGGACTGCCAAAAGGCACTAAGATTGGTTGTTTCATCAGCTATTTAAATTCATTAAAATTTGTCCAAATTGGTCAATAATGCTTCCTTTTTTTAAATTAAAAAGTATTAGATTCATAGCTCAATAATTGAGATAATGCGTCTGCAGAACTATTTATGGACGTACTCAGAGGAAATACTTTCCTATTTCGCTCTCCACGAAAAAAAAGGATTATCTCATATACTAATTGGAAAGGTCAATGATTAAGTGAATTATTCTATATCATGGATCAGTAGATATATTAGATTTCACTTTTAATATGAGTTGCCCAAAGCCTTTCTTGTATATGAATTCTTAAAAATAATTATATTTTTCAGTGATTAGCATCTCGAAATCCTTTTACAGTTATAAAGATAGCGTTCATTGTAACAACTATCAAACCTATAGAACAATCAGCTTGTAATATTGGCTATCTTACACATAGGCGGAGACAGAATATTTATACATATTTAATAAATTTATTAATATAAATATTATTGTTTGAACAAAAGCTATTGGGTTTGGTCGAACTCGCGTTCAAGCTTCTAGTGATCTTCTATTCCTAACTCTTTGATGATCGAGCCTGTATGCGTAATATGATAGAGAAAGTTTTGGGCTTCGATTCTGGGCTGTAGTATGTTTTCTGGTTATGAACTGTATCCTCCAACGTATTGGCATAGAAGTGTGTCGGCCCATTTTCACTTGGGAAAGCAGTTGTTGGTCTCAGATTGTATCGTTCTATTTGGCCTTTGCAGTGTTGTTCTTTTTGGATAGTTGTTTAGTAAATAATACTGTGTTTCGACAACCTTTACCAAGTCCGAACGATTGTCGACCACCAGATCCGCTGGTCTGCAATATTTTTATGGATCTTTTAGATCACGGTTTAAAAATCTCTTTTGATCGAACTGAAAATCCAATGAAAAAGTTGGAGCATGGTCTTGCAAACATTAGACGATAGTCTAATATTTTATCTGTAAAGTTATATGAACAAACATTTGATCCGAATCTAACGTTATCTGGAAGGATAAATTCCCAAGAGCTATATTTGCATATTTTGAATAATTCAGACATTTGCGTAAACCAGCCGTTATTGTTGAATAGATAATAGGAAAATAAAGAATGTTTATGTTCAACGTGACAACAGAATGTACCGCGAAATTATGTAATCTAAACTTGTGACGTTATGGTTCTTAAGAATGACTCGAGCATATTTTTCATCTTTTCTCGTCCAAATCACCTTCAACATTTTTCCTTAAATTTTGTATATTGACTCATCTATATGGTTTCAATAAATTTCAACCATGCCCATTGAAAAATCCTGTTTTTGCTTAGATTTTGGGAATCTTATATAACTTTTTTAATATTTCATCACCTCGTTTGCTACCTCATCCATAAATTTTCTTTCCGTCTTGCATCTAATATTGATGATCACGCTTAAAATTATAGAAGGAGATCTTTGCGTATAGTTCTTGAAGAGAAAGAACCTTATTTGTTTGGGTTTTAATATTTATATGTGCTTGGCTAGTTTTGATAAGTTTATGATTAATGACTAGAGGTTGGTAAGTTAGGATTTATTTGGGACATTTACGTAAGATTTCATTTTTTTTTTTTTTTAACATTTCACATTCTATATCGTATAAACAAAAGTATACAGTCCTACTTAACTTATTTCTTATTTTTGAGGAAGACAAAAGCAGCAACCAAATATTATACCAGTAATGCTACATTTAATGTGGATTAGATCTCCTTAATTAATTACTGCACCAATCAAACAAGCCCTAATATTTTTTGTTCAAGACATATAATATAAATTTAGAGCCTCTTTGGCCAAGCTTCTAAGTGACCAAAAGTATTTTTTTTCCCCAAAAAAGTACTTATTTAAAAATATACGGTGTTTGGCCAAAACAAAAGAGTGTTTTTAAGCACCAGGAGAAGCAGTTTTTCTGTTTTTGGGAAGAAACTACAAAATTCTAGCTTCTTCCAAGAAACAGAAGCAGAAGCAGAAGCAGAAGCAGAAAATTAATTTTTTGAAGACAAAAATATCCTTACTATAAAACTTCAATTATTCCTTAATAATTTAACCTTTACTTTTTTTTTTCTTTCTACCATCTGTTTCTTTTTTTTAAATTTTATTTTATTTTTATATTTACCGTATTTTTATTCTTCTCTTATTCCTATTTGGAATAATCTCTCCACTAAAAATAGATATCTTCTTTTCTCATCCGTCGTTTCTTCTTTTTTTCGTCTCTTAGTACTCTTTAAAATAACAAGGTTAATCACCAGATCCAAGCACTTTCTTCATAAGGTATGATATATTTCCTCTTATAATATACTGATATTACATGATCTATGCTTTGTAGTTTTATTTATATTTCTTTACGTGTATGCATATAATATAGTTGACATAATGCGATATTACCTAGTTTATTTTTCTCAAGAATTGATAGTGTTTTTTATACAATGTAACTTGTAAGAACATATGTTCCTACTAATATTATTGCTTTTATATACTTATATTTTATATTGATTAAAATCTTAATATATATTACTTTATGTTTTATACTTTAATATAATTACATAAAAATAAAGAATTAATTAAATTCTTTCATAATAAATATTTAAGATTTCTCTTTTTTAAATAATGCTAATGTGAACTAATCTTTATTGTCCTTTATCGTAATTTAAAGATTGGCCCAATACAATTCTCTTATAAAATATCGCAAAAAGTATTTCTCAAACGAATTGTCCAAACACAAACTGCTAATATTTAAAAAGTACTTTTTAAAAAAAATATTTTTAAACAAAAATACTTTTCAAAATAAGTAATTTTGGATAGCTTTGGTCAAACGAAGTCTTAGATGGTGGTTCATTAATCATTGAATTTCTAACATTAATCCAAACCCATTAATGACATTTTGAAGTCCGCCTAATCTACTCATACGTCATAGTTAGACTATGCATTTTATATGTGAACAACTGTATACATACATAACTACAAATTCAAAGAATTTTCTTTTTTCACGTATAGCAATCAATGCTGGGGAACTGAATTGATGATGCTGCCCTCCTCATTCCTGTTGCATAGTCACCACTAGAAAAGACGACATAGCCAACAACTTGAAGAATTGAAGCATTGAATTGAAGATTAGAATGAAAGAATGAAAGTGGGGGCATGCACAAAAACAAATTAAAGCACAAGAATGGTGGCAGGTGGCCCTTCTGCTTCCCTAATTTGCTAAAGGAGACTTTATTCACTCCTAAATTATGACTTTTCTTTGTCCCTTTGTATGCAACAAGTAATCATTACAAAGCTGAACGCCCAAAAACTTAAATTCGACTTAACTTTTCCCTCACGTTTTTATGGTACCGTAATACTTACTCCGGTCCACAATAATTGATCATTTTACTTTTGTCACACTTATTAAGAAAATACAAATTCGTAAAAAAAATATATTTACTAAATTAACCTTAATTAATTATTACCTTGACACATTAGAATATGTAAATAAGGGCAAATTTTGAAAAATAAAATTAATTTCTTCTTGATTATGTAAATGGACATTTATTTTAAATCAAAATAAAAAGGTAAAATGATCACTTATTGTGGACCGGTGGGAGTAACACAATATGAAAAATTCCAAGTCGTGGAAACAGCCTCTTGCAGAAATGCAGAGTAAGGTTGCGCGTACAATAGACCCAGCTTGTGGTTCGACTCTTTCTCAGAACCCGCTCATATCGGGAGCTTAGTGCACCCAACTGTCCTTTTTTATGCTCAATAACCATGCCTGTAAAATACTTAGAGTGAGTGAATTGCCGACGTATTTTCTTTGTTACATTATTAAGTTAAGTTAATATACAATGTAACAACATATAATTAGTCATATCAATTAGCTTGATATGATAATGTAAATGACTGATAATGTCACGCCCCAAACCTAGGGAGGCGTGGTTGGCACCCGGTGCCGCACTGGCCCGAGCGAACCACTCTATAACTCATGATCATTCGACCAAACCTAGAGCATACATAGGTCGAGTTGGGTGAACTCATTCCTTTTGTAACTATCACGGGCCAACATGGCCACAACTCATAATGTATATTTATAAGTGGGCAACACTGTATCACTGAACCATTTTTCTTAAAACATGAATACATATGGGCCGTCAGGGCCTCTGACATATTGTATAAAATGCACCTCTGTCTACAAAGCCTCTAAAAGTATTAGACATCAAATAGGACAGGGTACTGGCCTACCCATAAGTCTTTAGCAAAACTCTGACATAATGACTCATAAACTCGGATGCACTCCGAATGAGGTGGAGTCTTACCGATCTTTCGCTGAATTCCAATCTCGTCTACTATGAGGGCTCGTCAAACTGATTATCTATACCTGCAGGCATGAATGCAGTGTCCCCAACAAAAAGATGTCAATACAAATAATGTACTGAGTATGTAAGGCAAAACTGAAACATAACAATAAGTCAATATTAATTAAAGACATATAAGAATCAACCTGAATCTCTGAAGTGTCGCCGTATATGCATACTTATTATACTTACATATATAATGCTTCTCTTTGAGACTATTTCTATTATCCATATCGTATGATGCATGACTGCATAACTGATCAGTGGTAACTACCCGACTGGCCGTAGCTAGGTGATAAATGCATAACTGCCCAACCGGTGGTAAATAATAATACATAACTATTCAACCGGTGGTAACTGTCCGACCGGCCGTAGCTCGGTGGTAGATGTATAACTGCCCAACCAGTCGTAGCTCGGTGGTAAATGAATATGCATGTCTGCCCAACCGGTGGTAAGTAATGATACATAACTTCCCAACCGGTGGTAACTTTCCGACCGTCCGTAGCACAGTGGTAAATGAATATGCATGAAGATGCATGTATTATCATATTATAAACATTAATATCTCTATCATATGCCTTAATAGGGACTAGATACATACTTATACATGCTTGAATATCACTTTACCGGAATGAATAACATAGACATCCTTAACTGCTAAGCATAGAACCACTTATGGAATAACATTACGTTTACGTATCGTTACTTGGATCATGCCAAAAGAAAAGAAGGGATAGCCTTAATATACCTCAATTCACTCTTTTGATTACTACAACTAGTAAATCCTTTTCATAAACATCTAACCTCAAATGCTTGGGATTAGGCTCGATTGATTGAATTACTGATAGCTGTATCCTCAAAGTAATGCCTAAATATTTCGTTCACCCCATATTCTAAACAAAAACTGTTTGGAAAATGCAAACCTTACACGCACACCTACCACCCATACCCTAGTCCACATAACATACTTCTGAATGGATTACGAGATATTTATTTCACTAGGCTGTGCACAAATGTATATGGTGCCTTCTAGGCTACTAAACTTTTAGAAGCTGAAAGATAAACTAGTTAAGCTCTTAAAACAGTGATGTAGCCAGATTTGAATTTATCCAATTCCTTAGAAATATTTTTAATGGTGAGGATGCAAAAGCTAAAGTTGGAGATGGTAACTTAAGTCGACACAATTATAAGTTCATAACTAAAGTAATTTTTACATCAAACTTCTCCCAGACATCAAAGTCCCTTTTTGATCATGCCACCTATTTAATAAATGCATGAGTCACAAATTTTGCTAAGGAAAAATCTGCCACGTGATGTTCTTATCCAAAATATTTTAGATAATTACCAATTACCCTCATAATTAAGAATTATCTCAAATTACTTAAAATACTACTCTTTTTGACACATTTTATATATCTTACTATAAGATACTTTACTATCATGGTCATGTGGTACCATATAAAATTAATACATACACTATTATTTCATTAAAATATCTATGTAAAATTACATATATTTTCTCAACTTCTTATTTTTCTAATATCATATAAAGAGTACAAATTTTCGTACGCTTAAATTCTTAAAATGGTAAAAAAATAACCTTCTTTTCTAGTGAGAAAATATTTTATATATTTACAATAAAGAAAATATCATAAACGTTCTAATATTATGTGTATAGTTTAAAGCATATTCGGAATTAATAATATTAATAAATATATATAAAATCATATTTTTCAAAATTTATACAAAAATATTTCACTCAAAATACCACATCAAATGTATACAACGGTATCAATGTTGTTAAACTTACGGGGTCTTATAATAACATAGTCACAACTCCTGTATAATCTCATGAATGGTCTTAATCCCTTCAAGCTCATATGGATTACTACGACTTATCCTAATATTAATGTACGGGATGTAACATCCTTCCCCCCTTTAGAACATTCGTCCTCGAATGTTAACTCTTAGAGATTTACAAACTTTTTACTAGGGTCTCCTCTGTAAACTAAACTAAACCCCAAACTATATTTGAAGTCTCGACTATTCACAACCTTTTGTAGTTGAGTATCTCGTACCTTCTTCACCTTTACTTTACCTTACTTACTTTTCAATCTCGCATCGTATCTTCTGTTTCTTTCATAACCTCCCTTCCACATAGGCGGAAATTACGCCTTAAAACTCTATTGTGATACCTGCACCTCTGGTGCATACAAATTCTGGTGAAAGCTTTATACTGACTTCTTACGACTCAGCTCTATGGCACGATTTGGAAACAAAAGAAGGGTAACATTTCCTAAATGCCCTATAGCCTATCAATTATAAATGTGGTGCGCAACACACTCATAAGTGAGACTCTACTAGGCACGGCTTTGTAGACTTCCCAGGACACGATCTGCTCTGATACCACTTTGTCACGTCCCAAACCTAGGGAGGCGTGGCTGGCACCCGGTGCCGCACTGGCCCGAGCGAACCACTCTATAACTCATGATCATTCGACCAAAACTGGAGCATACATAGGTTGAGTTGGCTGAACTCATTCCTTTTGTAACTATCACAGGCTAACATGGCCACAACTCATAATGTATATCTATAAGGGGGCAACACTGTATCACTGAACTATTTTTCTTAAAACATGACTATATATGGGCCGTCAAGGCCTCTAACATATTGTACAAAATGAACCTCTGTCTACAAAGTCTTTAAAAGTATTAGACATCAAACAGGACAGGGTACCGGCCTACCCATAAGTCTTTAGCAAAACTCTGACACGATGACTCAGAAACTCGGATGCACTCTCAATGAGGTGGAGTCTTACCGATCCTTCGCTGAATGTCAATCTCGTCTACTATGAGGGCTCGTCAAACTGATTATCTATACCTGCAGGCATGAATGCAACGTCCCCAACAAAAGGACATTAGTACGAATAATGTACTGAGTATGTAAGACAAAACTGAAACATAACAATAAGTCATCATTAATTAAAGACATATAAGAATCAACCTGAATCTCTGAAGTGCCACCGTATATGCATACTTATTATACTTACATAAATAATGCTTCTCTTTGAGACTAATTCTATTATCTATATCGTATGATGCATGACTGTCCAACTGATCAGTGGTAACTGCCCGACTGGCCGTATCTCAGTGGTAAATGCATAACTGTCCAACCAGTGGTAAATAATAATACATAACTGCCCAACCGGTGGTAACTGGCCGATCGGCCGCAGCTCGGTGGTAGATGTATAACTGCCCAACAGGTCATAGCTCGGTGGTAAATGAATATACATGTCTGCCCAACCAGTGGTAAATAATGATACATAACTGTCCAACCGATGGTAACTGCCCGACTGTCCGTAGCACGGTGGTAAATGAATATGCATTAAGATGCATGTATTACCATATTATAAACATTAACATCTCTATCATATGCCTCAATAGGGACTAGATACATACTTAGACATGCTTGAATATCACTTTACCGAAATGAATAACATAGACATCCTTAACTTCTAAGAGTAGAACCACTTATGGAATAACATTACGTTTACGTATCGTTACTTGGATCATGCCAAAAGAAAAGAAGGGATAGCCTTAACATACCTCAATTCACTCTTTTGATGACTACGACTAGTAAATCCTTTTCATAAACATCTAACCTCAAATGCTTGTGATTAGGCTCGATTGATTGAAATACTAATAGCTGTATCCTCAAAGTAATGCCTAAATATTTCGTTCACCCCATATTCTAAACAAAAACTGTTTGGAAAATGCAAACCTTACACGCACACCTACCGCCCATACCCTGGTCCACATAACATACTTCTGAATGGATTACGAGAGATTTATTTCACTAGGCTGTGCACAAATGTATATGGTGCCTTCTAGGCTACTAAACTTTTAGAGGCTGGAAGATAGACTAGTTAAGCTCTTAAAACAGTGATGTAGCCAGACTTGAATTTATCCAATTCCTTAGACATATTTTTAATGGTGAGAATGCAAAAGCTAAAGTTGGAGATGGTAATTTAAGTCGGCATAATTATAAGTTCATAACTAAAATAATTTTTACATCAAACTTCTCCCAGACATCAAAGTCCCTTTTTGATCGTGCCACCTATTTAATAAATGCATGAGTCACAAATTTTTCTAAAGAAAAACCTGCCACGTAATGTTCTTATCCAAAATATTTTAGATAATTACCAATTACCCGCATAATTAAGAATTATCTCAAATTATTTAAAATAATACTCTTTTTTAACACATTTTATATATCTTACTATAAGATACTTTACTATCATGGACATGTGATACCGTATAAAATTAATACATACACTATTATTTCACTAAAACATCTATATAAAATTACATATATTTTCTCAACTTCTAATTTTCCTAATCTCATATAAAGAGTACAAATTTTCGTACGCTTAAATTCTTAAAATAGTAAAATGATAACCTTCTTTTCTAGTGAGAAAATAATTTAGATATTTACAATAAAGAAAATATCATAAACTTTCTAATATTATATGTATAGTTTAAAGCATATTCGGAATTAATAATATTAATAACTATACATAAAATCATATTTTTCAAACTTTATATAAAAGTATTTCACTCACAATACCACATTAAATGTATATAACGGTATCAATATTGTTAAACTTACGGGGTCTTATAATAACATAGTCACAACTCCTTTATAATCTCATGAATGGTGTTAATCCGTTCAAGCTCATATGAATTACTACGACTTATCCTAATATTAAAGTACGGGATGTAACATCTTTCCCCCCTTTAGAACATTCGTCCTCGAATGTTAAATCTTAGAGATTTACAAAATTTTCACTAGGGTCTTCTCTGTAAACTAAATTAAACCTCAAACTATATTTGAAGTCTCGACTATTCACAACCTTTTGTACTTGAGTATCTCGTACCTTTTTCACCTTTACTTTACCTTACTTACTTTTCAATCTCGCATCGTATCTTCTGTTTCTTTCATCCACATAGGTGCAAATTACGTCTTAAAGCTCTATTGTGATACCTGCACCTCTGGTGCATACAAAATCTGGTGAAAGCTTTATACTGACTTCTTACGACTCAGCTTTATGGCACGATTTGGAAACAAAAGAAGGGTAACATTTTCTAAATGCCCTATAGCCTCTTAATTATAAATGTGGTGCGCAACACGCTCATAAGTGAGACTCTAATAGGCACGGCTTTGTAGACTACCTAGGACACGATCTGCTCTGATACCACTTTGTCATGCCCCAAACCTAGGGAGGCAAAAATGAACCTATTATGATGATGTTCTCGTATATGCTCGACAAAAAGGTGCATATTTCATTCTTATAACCTGTGTGACAAAGTTTGTTTTTTAGGCCAAAAGTATTCTTTTTGTTTGCTAAAAGTACTTTTTTCAAAAGTTAAGATATTAGATCAAGCTTTTAGAAGGAAAAAATTACTTTTGAGTAGAAGCATAAAAAAAGTGAATCTAAGTTGTAGATTTCACAATAACCTAGATGCGATCAACGAGTGTAGTGGAGAAAAAGAGCTCGACTATTATTTCTAGAGAGAGAAATTTTGTTATATTGTATCGAGGTAAAACTCTGTACAGTACAACTCATGTGTATATACATGTACACTAACTACTTCAACTAACTACCTAATGCCAGCTCATTTACAACTCAAGTAACCAACTGACTAAGTAACCAACAGATAATTAACTCAGCCACTAGCTACAGTTACTATTTACTTTTTCAAGTAACTCAATTCTCAACAACCCCCCTCAAGTTGGTAGGTACAAAAACATTGGACCCTCCCAGCTTGAAAACTAAGTACTCATGTCGTAATCTCAAGAGTGTCTTGGTCAAAATAGCTGCTTGTTGTTCATGGTGTTCTCTTCACATATCTAACAATTCTTAAAGCTACCTCCCACTGAGATTTTTTTGGCTGCTGCATGAACTAACTAAGGGTTTGTACTATATAAGTAAAGTCCAACCTAGTCATGGTCAAGTATAAAATCTTTCCAATCAGTTTCTGATACTACCCTTTATCCTCCAATAGTTCGTCATCTATTGTTCCAGCTTATCTTGCTCCTTCATTGTAAATTTTTGATTGAACCCCAAAGGTGTCAAGGCTGGTTTGGAGGCACAGAGTCCCAAGTCAGCAATCAACTTCAAACATATTTTATCTAGTTCATCGAGATTCCCTTGTGTGACTAACTCAATTCCTATAAAATATTTCAGCTTACCAAAGTCCTTCAAATTGAAAGTTTATTGTAGATCTTTCTTAGTAGAGTCTAGCAATTTAATATTATTTTCTATTATCAGCATATCATCAATATATACCAGAACCACCACAATGCACTTTCCTTATTTTTTGGTGGACAATGAATAATCTAAGTAACTTTGAGTAAAGCCTAGAATGATAAGTGCATTTGTTGGCTTCACATTTCACTACTTGCTTGCTTGCTTTAATCTATACAAGGATTTGACAAACCTACAAATCATATTCTTCTTTCCTTGGCTTGCAAAGCCTTGTGGAGCTGCATGTATACTTTATCATGTAAGTCACCTTGAAGGAATACATTTTATACATCCATTTAGTGAAAATGTAATCCTTCAGTAGCTGCTATAGATATTACTGCTCTGACAATGACAACTTTAACTACAGGTAAAAATATCTCATTTTAATCTAAACCCTCTTGTTGTCTATACCCTTTAGCCTCTAGCCTCGCCTTATATCTCTCAATGTCACTATTTACTTTGTATTTGACCTTATGCACACCTTGCCGAGGGCGACTACACTAATTCTCAGGTCTTGTTATCTTCAAGAGTCTTGAGCTCAGACTGCATATCTTCAATCCAATGTAGATCTTTAGAAGCTTCATAAAATGATCTAGGTTTAACCACAAAAAATAAAATCTACTAAGGACTGTCGATAGGAAGGCTTAAATATGCCATAAGCAACAGATGCATGGATGGAATTATGTTTGTCTAACTTCTAGAGCCTATGCCTATAATGAAATTTATCATCCAAGTAGGTTATTTTTTGTCTCTCTCGGAGGGTTCAGAAATTGGAACCATATCATTAAGGATAGAAATATCTGGTTTATCAGTTGACATAGATACCGTGGCAGTATCAGCAGAACCTTATATTGAAGCAGGGATGTTATCCATAGCATCATAAGGAATGTCTTCCGATGAAGCATAGACCTCCCTAACACTAATTCCATCTTCATCATCTAAGAACAGATAAGATTGTGTAACATTTTTGTGTTTGAATAGAAATACATTCTCTTTAAAGACAATATCCACTACTAAAATATTAGGTTTTGACGACGGACAAATTCTGTAGCTAAACAGAAAAATCCATCGCTAATCTCATTTAGCAACGGATTAACAATAAATTATCAAGAAATTCTGCTAGCTACGAGCGTTTTAGCGACAGATTAGCGACGACGTTCGTAGCTAATTCCAGTTTGTTTTTTAGTGATCAATGTTGATAGACAAAACATGATTCGCAAAATTGTAAGGTATATAGTGTTGATATCCAATTTTACCTTCATAATTTATAAAATGCTTCATATACTTCCAGAATATCATTTTGCACTATTAACCAATTTATAGAGGTCATATAAGTAATTTCTATAATTTTTAAAGTTTTTAAAATTTATTTCTTGCATTTTTAGTTATTTGATCTTTACTAATTAGTTCCCAAATTATTTTGAGTGATTTAAATTAAGTATTTATACCCACAAGCATATTTTATAATATTTTACTTCATTTCACATATTATATTTGCATTTTTATGCTATTTACATATTTTTGCAATAATAGCCTATATTTTACAAGTAATTGCATATATTATTTTATTTCAGGTCAAAATAATTTTTTTATATTTTTACAATTTCAGCTATTATTTTAAAATACTTATTTATTAAATAATATTTTTATACTTATTTTTCTATTTTATTAATTTACTTTTCTTTAATTCTTTTTATTTTAAAATCTGGCACAAATTAGGCTACTTCCCGGACCAAATTAATGGCCCAAACAGCCCAAAACCCTTGGCCCAATCACCCCAGCCCATTACCAGCGACCCATTACCCTATACCCATTCTCTAACACGACCCGCCTCTCGTTAAATCCTGGTCGTTGATCTCAAAGATCAACGGCCCACAATCTTTCCCTCATTTTTAATTACCCAAACCCCCGAAACCCTAATGCATCCTAACCCATCGGCCGCCCCTAAATACTCTCAACTCTCCCATTTCCTCTTCTGAGAAACACTATCAACCACCTCCTATTTTCTCTTCGATTCCGACCTAAACATAGAATCAATCCATGATTCACTTACTTATTCCGTGGTACCTTTCTATTGTATACTCGCATGTGGTGTTACTTAGTTCTTGCCCTATTTTTAGCAAGAATTATCTTCTAAGAACCGGCTTGATTGACTCTGATTCTATGAAGATCTGAACGATGCTTCGTCTATATACATCCTACAATGAATGATTTTTGATTCTTGGTTCGATTTATAGCCGTTGGACTCAAACTAGGGTTTGAATTTCTTGTATTTCCTTTACCAGCTCCGTCACTGATGTATGTGATCTTTTATTTCCGTTTTTGTGTTTGATTGATTGTTTTTCCCTATTTGTATGTTCAAGTCAACTACTATATAAACCCCTTCCCATAAAAAGGATCAGAATGATTACTCTCTCATTCTCACTCACTCGATCTTGTTCTGAAACTATTGGCTCTTGGATGGCTGAAAGCCAAGGGAACCAGAATTCGTTCAAAGTAACTTTCTCAGTGCGAGCACTGCCGGGGTTCATCTGAAACCGTTGGGAAATCTGACGCACTGAGCCTTGGGGTTCTACTGCTCTCTTTGCCGTTGAAGCACTACTAGGACTGTTCCTCTTATTTACTTATTTGATTATTCGCGACTGGTAAGTCCTTTTGGCCACAACAATTTTATTCTCTTTCATTGTATTATTTGTTCGATGTATTCATGTCCCTAAATCATCTATGCAACACTAAGTTTTCTGTGTTATGTTGATACTTGAGGTTAATCCTGAGTTTTCTTCTCCGCCTTGTTATGGATTATTATGATAGCATGGGAAGTATTCTGCTAAGTCACTTATGCCTAACATGCTGCCTTTCTGGGGTTCTACTATTCATTACGACCTATTCTCATGCAATTTATGTCTCTATTGTGTGTTTGTTTGATCAACTCTTTATTCTTCTATAAAGACCCGGTCAATCGTTTTGAGTGTTGTAGCCCTGTTCCCCCATTTACTACTCATTATATGCTTAATAGTTGCTATGTGACTTTCCGGGATAGTTGGTTTGGTTCCGGGGATGTTTCGAAATGAGTTGAGACACTTAGTCTCAAGGTTGGGAGCTTTATTGAAAATATTGATCGGATATTAACTTATATGTAAACGACTCTGGAATAGAGTTTTGATGGTTCCGGTATCTCCGTTGGGTGATTTTGAACTTAGGAGCATGTCTGGATAGTGATTTGGAGGTCCGTAGTTGAATTAGGCTAGAAATGGCGAAAGTTAGAATTTAGAAGTTTGACTGAGAGTTGGTTTTATGGTTATCGGGCTTGGATTTTAGTTCAGGGAGTTTGAGTAGGTATGTGGTGTCATTTATGAGCTGTGTGAAAAATTTGAGGTCAATCGGACTTGATTTGACAGGTTTCGGCATCGAATATAGAAGTTGGAAGTTCATAAGTTCATTAGGCTTGAATCGATGTACGATCCATGATTTTAACATTGTTTGATGTGATTTGACGCTTCGAGCAAGTTCATATGATGTTTCAGGACTTTTTGGTATGTTTGGTTGAGGTCCCGGGGGCCTCGGGTAGATTTCAGATGGTTAACAGAATGAAAATATGATTTGGAAGACTGCAGAAGATTGTTGGTGTCTAGTTCTGGTGTTTTTCTATGCGATCGCGTGTGTAGGTATGCGATCGTGAAGGCTTGTTTGGGGCAGCTGGGGATTTTACTCTATGCGTTCACGAGTTAGAGTATGCGATAATGTAGGTTGGCCAGCCAGACCATCGTGAACGCGTGGGCGTAGCCGCGTTTTCAAAGAGGAAAGGAGGCAGGAGCTGGGTCACGCGCGTTGCTCTATGCGAACGTGTGGGTGGTTGTGCAATCGCGTAAGTCTGAGGGCCAGTGCACTACGTTCGCGTGGAGGTTTCCGCATTCGTGTAAGGCTAATTTGTGAGGAAGCATGGTTGTGTTTCGCGATCATGATGAAGGCCATCTGGGCGGAACTTAAATATTTCGAAAAATGAGGGTTTGAGCCTATTTCACAAATTTGGTTTTGGGAGCTCAGTTGGAGGCGATTCTTGGAGGGATTTTCAAGGGAGTGATTGGGTTAAGTGATTCTTACTTAGTTTTAGTTAAATTCCATGTTTATATCTTTGATTTTGATTGGGGTTGAAAACTTGGGAAAAAATGGAGGAAAGTCCTTAGGCCGAGTTTTGGGGACTTTATCGAGATTTTGGTACCGAATTTGAGTAATTTTGGTATGGTAAGACTCGTGGTTGAATGGGTATTCGAATATTATGACTTTTATCGGATTTCGAGCCGTGGACTCGGGGATTGACTTTTGAGTTGATTTTTTAACTTTTGATTAAGAACTTAGTATTTTCATATGGAATTGATTCCTATAGCTTGGGTTGATCGTATCAAATTGTTTGTGGCTACATTCGAGGCATTCAGAGGCCGTTTCGTGTGGCAAGGGCTTGTTGGAGTAGAGTTTTGTGCAGTTTGAGGTAAGTAACACTTCCAAACTTTGTTATGAGGGGATGATACCCCGAATTACGTGCTATATGATTATTGTTGAGGTATCGCACATGCTAGGTGACGAGCTTGTGGGCGTGCACCGTAATAATTGTGAGTTGGTCGATTCCATGGAGCTGTATAGTTGAATAATCTTGTTGTTACCCATATTTTCATAATGTTTTAGAGCAATTGAGCTGCCAGTGATGTTAGAAATCCTGCTTAGGTTATGTGTTGGTACTGTTGGGACCCACAAAGGACGTGTTACATGTTGAACTATTTGCTTAACTTTCCATTTTATACTCAGTCAAAACTATTATTTACATATCATATCTCAGTCTCTGTTGTCCTTTATTTATACATCGTATCATCATTGTTTGGGCTGCTTATCATGTTTCTTGTGAGCTCGAGAGACTGGAGAGAGTAATGACTGAGTGAGGCTAAGGGTCTATTGTGAGTAATATTCATGGGATCGGGATGCACGCAGCAACAGGCTTATCTGATTCATGCCAGGGTTTGGCTTATTATAGCGCTTGGGCTGGATCGCCCCTCCGGAGTCTGTACATCCACCGTAGGCACAATTGCTAGCGATTTATTTGCATTTATGCTAGATCTGCCCTGGTTTTATTTGTATTTGAGCTGGATCTTCCCTGAGCTGTTATATGTTGAGTTTTATTGCAAAACCTGAAAGCATGTCTAAATTCTTATACCATTACTTGTAGATTTTGAATTTCTGATATATCACTGTCATATTTTTCTGTAACTTCCCGTACTGTTAATGTTGTGTGTGGGCTGTAACACTCGGACCCGTCACTACTTTCAGTCTGATGGTTAGATTTGTTACTTATTGAGTTGGTTGTACTCATGCTACACCCTGCACCTCGTATGCAGATCTAGGTATTTTTGGTCACGGCGGTTGCTGATTCACAGAGTTCAGACATTCAGAGATCATCGAAGTAGCTTCGTTGGCAAGCTCCCCTCCCCTATCTTTCAGTTTATTTATTCAGTTCTACTTTGTAGACAGTGTACTAGACTATGTTGTTATGTAGATGCTCATGTACTTAGTGACACTCCAGTTTTAGGAAAAACTTATGTATTGAGTTATAAAATTCTATCCCGTTTTCTGAGATTTTATTTATTTAAAACCGTTTTAGTATATTTCAAATTTAGATGTGTTGGAAATGTCTGAGTAGTCGGCTTGCCTAGTATCATGATTTGCGCCATAACAACAGGTTAAGTTTTGGGTCGTGACATCTTCAATACTAGTTAAACCTTTAAAGTAAACTTTACAACTAGCCTTTTCCCTATATGTCGCAAACAGGTTAAGTTTTGGGTCAACTATTGCTGGATTTGATGCCTGTTTGTCTTACTTCTGAAATTGAATTATGACTAATATTTAGCATGCTAAAGCATCCCTTGTTAAGTATTTGCTTGATCATGAACCTGTATTGTTATAGCTTCCATATTAAACTTACCATGTTAAGACTGTGCTCTACTTATTCTCCTAGATTTCATGATCAGACCCTTTGTTTAAAAGTGCTTTAGGCTAATTCTGACTATGTTTTGTTTGAAACCTCATTCGAAACAGTTTGCAATCCCATGATGGTCAATTCTGTCACCTTAGCTTCTAAAATGCAAGCATAATATATGCCTTATATGTGCCATGTTAATATGTCATATGATCCTGTCTCTATGTCTTAGTGAGAACTGCTGATAGTAAGCTTCAAATATGTTTAATTAATTCCTATGTGTAGTTTGTTAACTTGTGTGGTTAAGTTTGTCCATCTGTAATTGCTGGGTAAGTAGGTCTTCCATTTGTCCTGTGTTGGTCCATGTATGAGTTGAACCTTGTAACTCACACACTCCAATGCCTTGGGTGAGCCTGGGACTTGGGTCTACTATTTGTGTGAAGAACAAGTCTGCTGGAGGCCTAGAAGTGTCGCTGTGTTATTTTCTGCGGGCCTATAATTGTTTATTGGTCTTGTATCTATTTCAGTTAGTAACTTAGGCATTTGAGCATGTATTCTTTCCTTTGAGCCTGTAATAATATGTAATCTCAAATAGCCGGGGATTAGTGAAAACTGGGGGGCGGGGATATTCTATTTTTCACATGAAAGGGTAAAAAACATATCTATAAGGCCTTAATTGTTTGCTTCCAATTTATCTGTGCTATGTGTTTATTTGTTTGCCTATTCACTTTAGAAGCATGACTTAGGGCCAATACAATGTCTTAACTTGCAAATGTTAGAAAGCATGTCTATATGAACTAAAACAAGATTTGTTGATCGTTACATCTAGATACCATGCCTATAAGACCTCAATTGGATTAATACAAAATTGTTGTTTTTGCTATTCTTATCATACTGCTCGCCTAGACAACATGCCCATAGGGATAAATAAAACAAGTATTCGTTCTCAATTACTTTGTTTCCCAGATGTGAACTATTAAGAGATCATGCCTATACGATGTTACTACTCACCTAAAAAGCATGTCTATAAGGCCAAAGATGAATAATTTTGTGACTTCAATGGTCTCACTGCCCAGTCATAAATGCCTAGAGATCATGCCTACATGATCTTTAATTATTAAAATCAACAACTTTGTCAAGAAAATATGCCTAGAAGTACTGCCTATAGGATTTTATTGAGCTATTCAATCATCTAGAAATCATGCCTATAGGTCTTAAATAATTTAACGTATCCAAGCTCCAATCCTGCCCATCAACAACCGTGTTACACCCCATATTTTCGTATGTAAAAGTATGCCCTAAGTCAAATGATGTAAGCTCAGAAATGAGATCGTCTTTGAAAGTGCATAAAGTAAGTTAATAATGTTACTTTAGAGGTTACAAATATTAAAGATCATGGATAACAAGTACCAAGAGGGTTGGAAGTCTTAGAAGCTAAACGAAATAAAGAAAATAAGATTCGTCGAAAGTCGACAAGTTGGGAATATTATAACGTGTAGTTTTGGGGTGAGACTAGGGTGCTTAACATGATAAGGAGGTTATGTTATGAGTTAGTTTAGTCGTATGATAGTCATGTATTACGTTTTGAAGTCACGGGAGTTGTGGAACAAAAGTTGGCAAAGGTCATCACAAGTTACATTCATAAATATGCTGAATATTAGGTCAAATGTAATTGAGCTTCTCTCCCAATATACTTGGAATTATGAGATGATCCACCTAACAAATTGAATATTTACGAGTCTAGTTTATAACATATTAAAACATTTGTCACTACGACATCGGAGCAGAATGATATTTGCATTTTTGCGAGACCGTGCAAGCAATTCCCAATGGGACCCACTGAGGCAGTGGACGACTCTTGAACATTTAAAGGGGTTGGACGGCTCATTTTTGGTCATTGTCGACCAAGGAAAGTTCCCAAACTCTCTAAACACATCTCTAACAGTTATCCAAGATTCCAAGTCGAATCCAAGGTGGTTTTACCTAAACCTAACCTCAAAAGTTAGCCAAAGTAAAGAAGAGAGTTTCTATGGTGTTGTGATGTCATTAAGGGTGCTTGTAAGCTAAGGAAAGCTTTGGTTCAAGTTTGTTCTAATTATTTAAGGTAGGTATAACACCCTATTGCTTTTTCTTAAGCTTATCTATGTGTTGGTTAAGTTATTTGGTTGAAGAATTACAAGATAGCATTTGAATGACATAAGAAGTTGTTATCTTTTATTGGACTATTTTGGAGTTGTATATATGACTTCATATGGCTGGAAATCGTGGGGAATAGCTTGTTTATAATGTTTTTGTTGTTTTTATGCTTGTCAATATGTTGAGTACATTGATGATGCTGTAATTAGGAGAAGAAGCAACCACACAATATCTAAAAGTTGTTCATGTCGTTGTTATATCTTGTGGGGCTGTTTGATGTTACTTTTATCATTGATATAAGGTTGGAATGTCATGTAAATTAATATGTTTATATGCTGGACCTGTTGATGGTGTTGTAAGTATAGGGGAGATGGGAAAAAGAGTTGGGGTTTGGTTCCAATCCAAGATTGTCGCTCGTCGTGTTAAATAGTAGTTTCGTTGGTGACATTTTTGCACTTGTTATTGTGTAAATTGATTGGTCTTGTTGGTCTATTGGGTGTGTTTTGGTGCTTAAGGTATATAGTTGAAGGTTGTATGTGTTCTTGTTATTTTCATGGACTTGGGGAAATCAAGGAAAACAGGGGAGATATTGTCCGTTTTAATGTAAAATAAGCTTGTCATTCGTTGTACGATAGTTGCATCATTCATAGCTTAATGATAGTATTATTATCGTTGTTGTAGATTAAAGTATGACGATACAAGTTCAACGTGGTCATTGGACAGACTCTGATAAGGTATGTTAAGGCTATCTCTTCTTTCCTTTTGGCATGATCCATTTGATACAACAAAATGAGCAAACACGCAACTTTCACAAATGACACGATTCTTAGGAGTACTAGGGTTGCCTATGTTCTTGATTCCCCATATGTCCTATTATCATATCGTATGTTCATGGGTCTCAGAAAATACATAAGTTGATAAAGTTTATTTCGTGATATCAAACGAAGGCATATTGATTTTTTGACATTCCGAGGGATCTTATTGACTTACTTCATTATGTGTTGCATTCATTTATACATGTACATTGACCCATAACAAGATGGAATTATATGCATATATATTATATGTATATGGGGTATGGGGAAAGGCTATGGTGTTATATATGCACCACCACCTGATCAGGTGCATACGTTGATGAATTCTCCCACTGAGGACGAGATGATATAATGGGATGCCCTCAGAGGCATGATGATGTTATGTACGTATATACCTATGCATGATATGACATGTATATAAATATGTATGACACTATAAAGGTTTTATGATTCACTGAGCTATTCATACTTACAAGTTGAGCCCTTTACTCAAGTTTCATTTATGTATTTTATATTCTGCTTTTCTTGCATCACATACTCGATACTTTATTCGTACTGACATCTCTTTTGCCTGGGTATGTTGCATTTCATGCATGCAGGTCATGATAGATAGCTAGATAGACCTTCCCAGCAAATAGAGTCAAACATTAGCTTTGTTGGTAAGCTCTACTTCCTCGGAGTTACCAGGTCAAGACCTTGGAGTCCATTTTATAATTCCAGGTTTAATGGGTAGGTCGAGGACCTGTCCCGACCATGATACACTTCAGTTATCTCTAGAGGCTTGTAGACGTGTCCTGTGTATTTTGCATACCAGTATTGTGGCCTTGCCAGCCCTGTGTATACGTTCAGTCTGGTATTGATGGTTGGAGACATTCATGGCGGCCTCGTTGGCCTGCGTAATTATATATATATATATATATATATATATATATATGAGCTTTTGGGTATGTTTACCCCTCAAATGAGAGAGACGTTATTTTCAGATGATTCAGAATATGGATTCATCCGCTCTGATTGGTATTGTCAGCTCCTATGTAGGCCTCATCGCCAAAGTTGAGGGTTACCCCTCTAAAGTTCACAGTTACAGAATGGTACACTCGGGGCAAGTATGGCACCGGGTGCCGGCCATTCCTCCCCAGGTTTGGGGAGTGACAAACTTAGTATCAGAGCAGTGCTATCCTAGGGAGTCTACAAGCCGTGTCTAGTAGAATCTTATTTATGAGTGTGTTGTGCACCACACTTATAAGCAGGAGGCTACATGGCATTTAGGACTGTCACTCTTTCTTCTTACTCTAGATCGTGTGGTAGAGCTCAGTTGTAAGAATTCAAACTCCTAAATTTTATTTTATTCATAATATAGCGATACCTACTCCCAGAAAGATAGTTGGTCAGAGATTGAATGTGGATGTGGAAGAATTGAGTTAGAGGAAATCGATTTTGCATCATGCTTTTGATGTGTAAATTTGAGGTCTTCAGCAGATCATGTGTGTACTAAGATGTGTAAGCTTCTTTATAAGGAGCCTTAAGACATGAATATCTATCCACCCATATGGTAAAAAGCAAAAAGAGAATCAGAAGGTAGATACAAGTTTCAACAAATAAAAGAAGAAAGGTGAAGAAGGGTACGAGGTACCTAGTTAATGAAGATTATGAGTATTTATAATTCAAGCAGAAAAATATAAGCATAGCGAATTACATTCAATAGTAATAGCGGTATGTACAACTAGCCACAACCATCTCAGTTATCCCCTATGGGAGCTAACAAGTATAGTTTAAGAGAAGGATGAGATATCTGGATCCAGCTGGGGTTAGAGTAACCCAAAATGATGGATGGATTGTTAGCGTTAGCTGACACTTCCAAAGGATATTGCAAACGTGGTAATAGTTCTCCTTGTGAGACACACAAATAGTGCACTCTAGAATAGGACAGTTAGATATGAATACTAGCATGTTCATAAAATTCAGAAGATAGACACTGGAATCCTAGAAGGGATAAATATTTACCTTAGTATGGCTCCCGTCCCTAGTAAAAAGAGATTGTTAGGCGACCCAAAGAGCCAGTGAGATGGATCAAGGGGAGCTAAAAGTGAAAGAATATTTTGTTGAAGTTTTTAGAATAAGATAATAGACAGAGATATTAGCAGGAGAATAAGAAGAGAGTAAATGAAGCATTATGAGTAAGATGTGATAAATGAGTGAGAACGGTAAATCAAAATATGACAAGATGACAGAGTCTATAGTCAAGTGAAGGAAAAAAGAAAAACGGACAGGCCTTGACACTATAAAAGAGTATAAGCCATAAAGTTATATCCTCATTTCGAGATATGAGTTGGTGATTCCAACGTGATTACCAGAAGGCTAAGTAGACTCAGCATGGGCTAGTGAACAAGATATATTTAGAGACCAAAGGTTTTGATAATAGTCTACATTGTGAGAAGTTTAGAGATCGCGTTCAAGCAATAATAGAATGGACAACAGAAGAATAACCTTTAACGGTCATTCAGGAAGACGCTTCCCTAAAGAACGCATTATAAGTAGAGTTAAGCGTAAGGGACTAAGTGTGCGAGTTACACTAGGTGTCACCCTCGTGCGTAAGAAATTCAGTTATCCTTGGTACAGAAGGGTCACCGCAAGGCAGGTAAGAATCAATGAAGATGTGAAAAGATTCCAAAGATAAAGAGAGGGGGGAAGATGTTGTGATGTGGTATTAAGTCGGAGTTTAGTGGTTCATATAACAATGGAATGGTAAAGGAATAATGGGGTAAAAAGGCAAAAGGGATGAGGTTACATTTATTCAGATCTTACAGATATGCCACGACTCCAGAACATTATGCAAGCACGACGCCGGGGAGAGGCAGTAAGATTTCCTGACCAGGATGTTATTGATAAATAAGTACAAATGGACACTTGTACATCAGGAGCCAGTGCGAGAGGTAAGTTAAACAAAGACATATCCCAAGAGAGATTACGAAAAATATAGGTATGAGAATGGACCAATGAGTAGTTAGTAGCTGATTCAGGAATAGCCTAGTTATGGATAGATAAGAGGATACAGGCAAATCAGCAGATCGTGCAAGATAAACATAGTGAAACCCAACATAGTGAATTCAGTCTCGCAGATATGACATCATAATCCTTGAGAAATATTCAGATAGGAGTTGGGGTAGTTAAAGGTACCGTATGAATGTTACATAAATAAAAGAGAGTGCCACAGGGAAGACAGTCAAAATTTTAGTTCAGAAGAAACCCTACGAGCACAAGGGCGTGGAGCTAAGTAACAAAGGATAATTATAGGAGAGGAAGAACATCAAATATTCTGTCAGGTATACGATATAATTAGCTCACAGCTTTACAAGAGTTAGAGGGTTTTCCCTAAGTGCTACAACAAAAGACTAGCTAAGGAAATAAGGAATAAGGCTTCAACCTAAGCATAGAAACTTGAAGAAAAAAATGGTCTTGTAACAACAGTCTCACTATAATATTGTATACACTCCATAAGAAAGTGGCACCTATTGTGGCTAATGAACGGGAAAAAAAATCAAAGGTGATATTCGAGATCATATGAGTTGCACAAAATTACGACATATGTGGGAAATAAGATAATCCACGTATTCACGCAACAACTGGCAGAACGACCAGGAAAAGTAATTTCTTACATTTAAAGACAACTAAGAAGGTACGAAAGGAAATCTATGGTGCTAGCAAATTAAAGGAGAGTTGCGGGTAGTATAAATAGATATGTGTATCGCAAGCTAAAGTATGGTAGAGCGACAAGATTTTAGGTAGATAGGATTAAGGATAAGAAAAGGTGAGTGAGAAGGTGACAAGAATAGGTAAGGCCTCTGGATTACGCCCATCAAAACAAGAGAGTTTATAGTTTCCATAAGTTATAAAAAGGTTAGTATAGCTTGAATAAACTCAAAAGAGTTTAAAACTAGGAGTATTTAGGAGAGATGGAATGCTGCCCTGGTAGTAGAATAAGGGTGTAATGGTGATAGATAAGAGGATGACGTTTAGGCCTTTGATTGAGTAATGATTTTAAAAAAAGGGATTTCATGAATTGCACGAGATTAGAATACCTCCATAAGATGAATCACGTTGGGATGCTATGAAATACGATTATTGAAGTACAATATCATCCCTAGGTGGATCAGGCAAATCGCTTCAAATGTTCCCCAATTCTATGTGAGCCCTAGTGACAATGGGTTACGTAAGAGGTTTAAAGTTATCATTGGTAGATTATAGATAAACATTGAGGTGAATCACCAATAGATGGATAAAAGTTCCAAAGTATGAGATGAGATTAGGCTGTCATTCTTAAGATGAACAGTAATGAGGAAGCATTAAAGGACTTAGATTTATATATGTAGGATAAGTAACGAGAGAGTAACATGTGTTGGGTAGCAGACCTCGATAGTAATTAAATAAAATTAAGAGTTATGGTATAGTATAACCTACCTAGATGCAGTAAATCCATAAGGATAGATAACAAAGTCTATGAAACAAAATATAGCAATAGTCGTAAGTTCGACAAAGTACGAGCGAACAACTTTAGTACATCTACAGATACCTAGAGGGACAACTTGTCATAGTACTGCATATGTTCACAAAGTGAGGCCTAGAGAATGGATAAAAGTTGGAGGAAAAAAGAGAGAAGATAACACAGGCACAGATACAAGGACAGAGCCGTACATGCTACATGACAGAAGGTAGCAATAGTTACGAGATTGGAAGAATTTTGACCACAGGTCGAGGTGTGAGAAAGAGGCCTGGGGGGGG